>JALMGJ010000003.1:3670000-3865000 GCA_023362775.1 Charina bottae
CATTGTACTTCTGTAGATACTTCTGAGACTTCTGACACACTGGGAAGAGGTAAAGTGGATTTGCATAATTGTGGAGTTGCACACGAGTGCTAGTCCTGCGTTCTTCTGCTTTATCATGGTCTCAACACACATACTGAACACAGTATTATGTTTGTGTGACTCAACTCTCTTCATGATTCCATTCACTTCCCAGTGCTTAGTTTTTATTTATCAAGAGAAAGGATGCAGATGCTCACAGTTATCAGATCCTGACCCATTCCCAGATCACTGTCATGACAGTTGGATGTTTTCCTGCCAACTGGTGACATTCAGAGGACTCCAAAGTTGGAGCAATCAACCAATCACTTTCCTTCACGCAGATGACAGAAGCCTAATCAGGTGACCATCATTCATGTGTTAGTTAGAACAGATGCAATGGAGCCAGGACAGGGATCGACAATCAAGAGTACTAAACATGATGCCATTTAAAATTTCTGCTGACTAAATGGGTGGATCATGAGCCAGTTTGGTGTAGTGGTTAAGGTACCAGGCTAGAAACTTGGTGACTGTGAGTTCAAGACTCTCTTTATCCACGAAACCAGCTGGGTGACCTTGGGCCAGTTCCTTTCTCTCAGCCCTAGGAAGCAGGCAAGGGCAAACACTTCCGAAAAACCTTGCCAAGAAAACTGCAGGGACTTGTCCAGGTAGTTGCCAGGAGTCAAGACTGACTTGAAGGGAAAGGAAGGAAGGAAGGAAGGAAGGAAGGAAGGAAGGAAGGAAGGGAGGGAGTGTTGGGATCTTTCCCCAGAACACTGTCTGCCCTCCATGTTGTCTTCCTCCAGAACATGTAAAGGAAGCCCCAATTGTTAAAAAGGTTACAAAAATGAGTTTGATAATGCCAGAGATTAAGATGGAAAAGGAAGCCCAACTGCTCAGACAAAGGATTCCCTTCCGATTCAATTGGAAAGCTTGGAACACAAAAGGTCAGCTCATTCACAGAACTTAGCCAGCCCATTCAGGTAGACCTTCTTCCCCAGCCAAACAGATCTCCATAATCAAATAACAAAAGATTCCTTCCAAGGTGCATATTCCAAGTAGTAGACAAGGCCACAGCCCACAGGGAACACAGACAGGAAACACAAACAGCAGGGGGCCCAACCACAGAGCGCCTCCTCTCTGAAATCCGGCAAATTACACTTCTCTCAAGTTCCTAGGGGGCGGGAACACCTTTGCATAGCAACAACCAAGCTCTCCTATATAAATGGCCTGTGGGGGAAATACAGGTGTGGCCACCTTCCAACCAGCATATTCTGTACTTCTGTACTCTGCATGTGCTCTTGGAAATAAACCAGCAAACCTCTGTTCCAGCAACTGCCTGCGTCTATTCATTCCCGGCTTGGGACGAACCTTGGTAAGATTACCTTCTGAAGGAAGGAAGGAAGGAAGGAAGGAAGGAAGGAAATCTCAGCAGAGGAAAAAGATTAATCTTCTCAAAGTAAAGTGCCAGACTAGATATCAAAAAAATAGAAAAAACAAGTATACTTCTCTAAGGAGGGAATCCCCGTCTTCTTACCATGGATTCATTAGGTTATTGAGGCATGTGCAATACAAGCTAATCCTCCAGGACGATTAGGGCTACTGAACTGATCCTGCGCTTTTTCTCATCCCTGAAGCCACCTGGGCCTCTAATGAAGGTTCTGAGTCAAGGAAGACCCCCAAATTACATTGGGGTGCAACCCCACCCAGAACAAGCCATTTTCCTAGTTTCCAGTCTAGAGAGGCCCCTATTCCCAGCATTTCCCCTCGATGGGAGGGTTCAGCTTCAGTTCATTGGCCTTCTCCAAACCACTGCTGCCTCCAAGCCTGCCTAGTCCTTGTAGAGCTTCCCCTGATTTAGGGCACCTCCACAAGACACAGTTTCCACCTCCCAGTGCCCCACTAACCAGGCAGTTGAAAGCCGAAGGTGATTGCCTTTACTGTATTTCAGCCAGCCATGAAACAGAGTTTCAACCAGGGAATTTTTGTGAACTCAAAGACGAGTGGCTGGCTCTTCCACTGAGATCCTATGATGACTCAGTTGAAGATGCCATTGAAACGAACCTGAAAGGCGCCAATTCTGCGTACATTTGGGAGAAAGCCTTAACTTTGGCTCTATCGTGCCCCTAGACTAGAGGATGGTCTATGCACAGATCTGCATATCCCCTGCATATGGATGTAGAAGCTTTTAACTTTCTAGCCCTTCGTCCCTTCAACCTGTCCTCGGCTTGCGATACTGTCCTCTGACTCTTCGTGGTTTCGCCGCAGAACTTCAACGTGCCTCCGATTTTTAAAACCGCCTTTGGGTTGGGGCTCGGGGAGTGCACCCCCTCCCGCCCTGACTTCGGCCCGCCGAGGACGAGGAGGCTGCTGCTTTCTCCTCCTTTTCCCCAGAGCCGCCACAGCTCCGCCGGCCGACGGACGGGTGGACACAATAGCCGTAGAGGAGGAGAAGCGGGGGCAAGAGCGAGACTCCTCCTTCTGGCCCGCCTCGCTTTGCCTCCGCCGGGTAGCAACGCTCCACGATTCAGCCCCCCTCCCCAGCCTCCCCCGGCGCGCCCCGTCCAGTTTGCTTTCCGACCCGGGCAGAGGAGAAGCTAGACCGCTCGTGCGCCGCCCCCCCCCCCGCCGTGCCCGCCCCATGCCCGGCTTGCCCCCCGGCGGCGCCCGCTAGCCGTCCATGGCGCGGCCCGTGGTGCTGCTCTGCTGCTGTGCCGCGGCGCTGCTGGCGGCGTGGTGGGGCACAGCTAGCGCCAGCTTGAGCGCGCCTCCGACAGGCGCCCCGCTGCAGGACGAGGCGGATAATCAGGAGAACATTCTCTCGCAGGTAAGGCGTCGCCAGCCCGAGCAGCAAGCCGTCGGTGCCTTGGAAGGGGGAGTCGGACCCTCGAGGTGATTTCCGAGCAGCGCATTAAGAACGAAAGGGAGTGGGCTGCGGGATCTCCAAGGGGCTCCAGCTCTGTGCTCTTGAAGTGCACAGATTCATCCCTCACCCCGGCTTCTCTCAAGGCATAAAAAAGAGGAGAGATTCCTCTGAACATGTGCAAAAAGCCCTTCCCCTCACAACTAATTAACTTTGTGTACATCTGCAATTACAGGAGGGTAAATCTAACCTGGAATGGTCTTACCTCGAAAAAAAATATCCTTAGGCTTGGATTGCATGGGGTAAAAGATGTCAGGGGAGATTTGAGCTATAGAGGACAACTTGACACATTTAGATTAACATGGAGGCAGCAGAAACTAAGAATGTGGTGGCCTCATGGCACAGCTAGGGGACCCACACTTAACCTTCCACAGAAGTTTGATTTTGATGGGATTATTTTAGAAGCAGTACTTCTTTGAGGCAAAAAACAGAGAAAGGAACCTACAGATAGGTTTCCAAATAAAGATGGCTTTGTCACTTAATCAAAAGTCCCTTGTGGGAGTTGGGCGGTGAGAAATCGAATAAATAAATAAATAAATAAATAAAAAGTATATTTGAACTTAGTAGGACTTACTGAGGGTTTACACCCAAATGGCTATGCCTAGGATTGCAGGCTGATTTATGTCTTGAATTGAACACATTGCATTAGATCAGCCCTTTTTAAGTTTTCATGTAAGGAGAGCTGGAGCCTTGCCTTTGTCAGCTAAGAAATCTGTTTAATTTCAGGATCCTTGCACTAAGTAACTAGGTGCATGGGTATCTGCTGGGTTGAATCAGCAGGCTTAGCATGATCCATGCGTGATGCAGAATTTGCTTTGTCTTCACCTGGTACCTGTTAGACCCAGTGCAGAAAAAGGACGGGCATCTGTAGTTTTAGTGGTTGCATGGAGAAGTGAGCAAACAGAGCTTTTAGGAAAGGTACACTGCTAAAATCTCTCTCTCTCTCTTTGTGAACTATGAGAGATGCAGAAGCAGCATCCTCATCCATTTGGCTACTCCAGATATCTGGGGCAAAAGGCCTTCTGAAGTAGATCTTAGGTCTCTCCATTTAGTAGACCAGATTTGGGATTATTGCTTTGCTGCTCCTTTCTACATCTGTATGTTGAGCAACAAGCCCCCCCCCCCAAATATTACTTATTTCCTAGTCAGCTAATTGAGTAGCGCTCTCTTCTGAGTACAGTATATACAGATAGGATTGTGCTGGGAGAGCAATTCTATTTGTCAATTCCTCTGATGCTTAGAGCCTGTAGCAGCAGCAACAGCAGCAGCTTTCACTCAGCTCCTCTTGATTTTCACTTGTAGCTCGTCAGCTAAAAGAGAGAGATGCTGCAAGCAGCAACATTTGTGCAGCGTTTGCTGGCTGAGCCTTCTCTTTGCCATCAGTATAATCAATTGCATGCGTTTATATCGCGATAAGCAATCTTGAAGTTACATCAGGCCTGCTGCTGAGCAATACTTAAAACAGCCTTGTCACAATATCTGTCTAGATGATGGAGGCTAACCTCCCCTGAAAAATCTCTGCATGTACTGTGCAGTTAGAAAAACATACATTTGAGCTACTTTTATTTTTCAGTGCTGTGTCTGATCCAGGCATATTCCCTTAAAGGAAATTCTTTGAATTGCATTTACTGTTTGTTGAAACTTTGCTTGGGCTAAATAGGATGTGCCAGTCTGTTTCACAACTTTTGTCTTGATCTTGTATCCGACCAGAAAAATGTCCTTTTTCTGTAGGACTGACGTTACACGTTGGAGACTTTGGCTTCCTATCAAATGTATCCTGATGGCTTTGTTTTTAAAATATATTTTCTACTTTTCTGAGGGCAATTCTTATTAAATATATCTAAGTTAGGGTAGCCTATCTTCGCCGGCATGGTCTCATGTATACGATACATGGAAATAAAGGAGAGGTACGAAGACCTCATATGTAGCTCCTCTATTCACTTCAATGAAACTTGCGCAGGAGAATTTCCCAACAGATTGTTCCCATTATATTTAAATGAGATCATTCTGGAGAATGTCTGCTTTGAGCGCTGCAGCCTTTTAATTTCCCAAAACCCGAGAGAGGGAAAGAGAGAGAGAGAGAGAGAGAGAGAGAGAGAGAAACCAAAGTTGTTTGGGGGCAAGTTGACTAGTTTGGGGTTTGGTTTTTGGATTCTTTTAGGTGGTGGAAGAAAATTACTTTCTCAGATAACCAAGGAGCAGAGAACATTAAGTGTCAGCAACATTTTAAACCAGACATCGATTTCTTCAAGGTTTCAGAATGTCTGGGCTTCTCCCCACGGTTCCACCAAAGCAAACCCACCAAGGGTTTCCAGAACAAATTGACTGGCTTCTTTCCCCTCCCCTCCCCTCCCCCTCCTTTCCTTGATTAGTTGCTAGGTGACTATGACAAGGTGAAGGCCGTGTCCCAAGGCTCAAACTGCCAGTGCAAGTGTGTGGTGAGACCGCTGGGCAGAGGAGCATGTCAGAGGATTAACGAAGGCTCTTCCAAAGCCGAGGATTTTTACATGGTGGAAACAATCACTTCTGGACCAGAATGCAAATGCTCCTGTGTGGCTCCGCCCTCCGCCCTCAATCCCTGCGAGGGCGACTTCAGGCTGAAGAAACTGCAGGAAGCAGACAGCAAGGACTTCAAGGTATTTGCCTTTCCTGGGTTTTGACCGTAATTAAGATGCATTATTATTATTATTTTGGTTTATGCCACACCTTTCTACCCAAAGGGTAGTTACGAGGTTTTTTTCTTCTCCCAGGTAATGGGAAAGTTAAGGCAGGTTTTGACAGGAAGTTGATCTGGAGGTTTGGTGTGTTTCTTTACGCTACCTGCAGACGTACCAGGCTGGGATACCAGGGTATACAGCAGCACCAGCAGACCTCCCCGCCGCCCAAAGGATGCAGGGGGACCATGAAACAATCCCCTCCCTGATTTTGTCCCAGCAAGTTGCAAACGGGGGGTCTGCTTCCCCTGTCCACAGTCCAAATGCTAAGTTGTGACCTGGTTTGTATACTATGCTAAGCCATGGTTCAACAAATGTGGCTTGTTAACTAAATTGCCGTGCTAGACGAACCACAGTGGTTCAGTTCAGAGAGCACATGCCAAGGCCAGAGAAACCGCAGAACAGCTCGGTGTGGTTAGGGGGCCCAGCCTGTCCCTTCAGGCCATCTCAGCAGGACCGGGAGTTGGCTCTTAAACCCATTAATGCCTATACAGCATACAGCCGTGAAGAAAAACAACATAATCTACTAAGAATAGATGTGAGATGCACACCATCATAACATGAAGTTAATTTTATAAACAGTGAACTGTGAAGCAGGAAGATCAGGTTAGCTGGAATGGCAGCTGCAGTACTTCTTTGTGGCTTGGTGGCCCAGCAGGTGAGAAATGCATTTGGTCCTAGAGCAGCTTTCTCCAACCTGTTGTTCTTCAGCTGTTGGACTGCCACTTCATAATCGCAGCCAGCTCATCCCTTAGCACCAAGGGGCCAAACTGTGGGAATGGGCTTAGCAAGTTCTTCTGTATGCAGCTGGACGTCTCTTTAAATACAGAACCCTGTTAAATCAGTCCAAACCTAGTAGGCAAAGGTAAAGGTTCCCCCCGCACATTGGTGCAGTCGTGTCCGACTCTAGGGGCCGGTGCTCATCTCCGTTTGTCAGCCGAAGAGCCAGCGTTGTCCGAAGACGCTTCCACGGTCATGTGGCCGCATGACACGCGCGGAACGCTGTTACCTACCCACCGAAGTGGTACCTATTCATCTACTTGCATTTGCATGCTTTCAAATTGCTAGGTTGGCAAGAGCTGGGGCTAGTGGGGGAGCTCACTCCATCATGGGGGGGGGGATAGGGATTCGAACCTGTGATCTTCTGATCGACAAGCCTGGCGTCTTACCCGCTGAGCCATCGCACCCCAAACCTAGTATACTCACAAATACGTTTGCTGCTGTGGTGTCTGCATGCTGAAGTCCTGTCCTTACCTGGCAGACAGTGAACCAGGCCCTTGGCCTTCCCAGTTCTCCACCTGCTGGGAACAGGAAGAGCAACAATCTTAATAGATATGTAGCTCTGGGTTCTCCCACATACACTGGTATGGGAAGCTACAAGGTATTGTATGCTATATAATGGCACAAAGATTCACTCCAAATGTGAACATTTGCCCTTTCTGACTCTGCAAGGAACCATTCCATTATGGAACAATCTGCATTGGTTCTGACAATTTGCATTGTTGGGTGTTTAGCACCCAGTTAAAATGGAAATGTGGTAGACTGAAGGAATGGGTTAAATATAGCTCCAGAGAAGGGGGAGGTAGGGTGTCATTCCCTGGAAACAATCTGTGGACTGGATGCCAGAAATAGATATGGCCACCCACTTCCCCATCCTGCTCCTTTTCTGCCATTGTTGCTTCTTTCTCTCCTTGCTCCTCCAGGTCACTCTTGCCAGTGATGGCTTGAACCATGGCTTGCAGAAGGCTTTTGAAAGCAGTCTTAAAGCTGCAGATTGTCCACTCTGGCTGCTTCAGAAATCTCTAGCTAAATTAGCGCCCTCGACTTAAGCAGTTCAATAAATCTAGTGCTGATTAGTGTTTTCCAGATTCAGGGTTTTATTTGTAAATTGAGGGGTGTAAAATGGAATATAAATATAAACACAGATAGGTGTGTGGAGTTTGTACTCTCCCCTTCAGTTAAAAACCTTCAGGGTGGCTCATGTAAATGTACAAATGATATAAAACTTAAATGAATAAAGTTCAAGTTAGCATTAAAAAAAAAGTGGAGTCCCAGAATTTCTAACATTTCCTGAGATCCAATCTCCAAAAATTCAGGACATCAGAAGATGTCCTTTAGCACCCAATTCTCAAGCTTTAAAGATGATTCAAACTGGGTTTGAAATGATCTGGCAACCAGTGTAGTTGTTTTATGCCTTGGTGAAACATTAGTTTGAGGGGCCAGATATAAATCCATCCATAAGTAAAAGGAGCAGATAGATCATATTTCACCTCCCAGAACAAGCATTCACAGTCTGCCTATCTTACTTGGGTTGAGCTTCATTTTCTTAATCCCCATTATTGGTTCCGAACATTAATATTAGCTTTTCCAACTCCAAGCCTTAATTGAATCAGATGAAAAGGAGGAATGACGCTGGGCATCATCAACTTATTGATCGCACTTCATATTAGCCGAGAGGAAAAATAAGTGAGGAATCAAAATCCTGAGAAGCACAAAACTCAGTCGAGCAGCACTGCTTTCTAGAGTTAGCCATCCGATAGGGACAAAAACTTGAGCACCGTGCCTCCAATCCACAGCCAAGAACAGATGGTCCAGAAGGATACCATGGTCAATAATAGTGAAAGCTGCTGAGAAATCCAACAGAATTAGCAGAGTATTACTCTCTGCCTTTCTGCCTGCAAAGATCATCTGTCAGGGTGATCAAGACAGCTTCAGTGTCATAAAGAGTAAATACTGCCACTGTTATACTGTACATGGCCCTCCAAAGGCAGGCAAAAGAGAATTATTTGCAAACTGCACAAGCTTAGTTCTGAGGGAAGCAGAAGAGAAATGGGTACACTGCAAACAAATAAGTAAACATTAGTACGGGGCTGCATTCTAAGAACTGCTATAGCATATCGCCTCCTTTCCCAACCTGAATTCGTGTTGGGGAGCAGAATGCCTGGCCAACGTGGCCTGAGGTTGTTTCCTTGTTGAAGACACTGGGAGCTGTAGTCCAAAACATCCTGAACATACTGTAGCAGATTAGGGAAGGTGGTATATTAAACTGAGATATGAATCCCAGAGTTTCTGGTTGGTTGGTTGGTTTATATTTATGACATTTATCCTGCTCTTCTCTAAAGGAGATCAGGATGACGTGTGTAGTTGCCCTTCCCTAATTTATCTGCACCCAGCAAGCTTCAAGACCCAGTGGAAATTTAAACTGGATCTCTCTGATTGTAGTTCAACACTGCAACCATTCCAGTACATTGGCTCTCATCAGAGCTTGAACTGAGGTGCCATCCAAAGATAAGTCATGATTTTTTATCCTCTCTCCATGACCTTCTGAAGTGTGCAGCATTCCTATTTCTGAGCTAAATTATAAGTGCTTAAGTAAGTATTTATATAAATATAAAATATTTTTATATTACTTAAGTATATATGTATTACTTAAGTATATATGTATATATATATATGTATATGTGTATAAGTATAAGTAAATATAAAGTATCCAAGACATGATAACATATAATTAATGAATATGAATTATGTACTGATCAGTTCTATGTGAATATGCCTCTTGCTTTCTAAACATTTTATACTTCTTTGGCTACAAAGAAGTTTCATCATTGATTAAACATAGTTCATAGTATCCCTGATTTCCTCATAACAAAGTTCTACCACACAGCTTGCACTTACTACTTGTGAGAAATTATGCTGCTGAAGGAGGTTGTGTACGTGGCAGTGTGTGATAGATGTAGCAGGTCTGTGATGAACTGCAGGGGGTAAGGGAAGAGGAGAATCTTCCTGAAAAACATCAGATGCATTTTCAGTACACCCTACCCTTCTCAGCTGGAAATAAAATCTGATTTAAAAAAAGAACTGGCTAAGCAACATCTCCACATTCTTGTTCCTAATCTTGCTTTGCAAAATCATTTTCCATATTAGCATGTTCATCCCAGCAGCTATAAATTTGGGAATACTACAAATCTAAGAATTGTCTTGCTGGATCACATCAGCGTACCTATTGCATTGCTGTTGGCAACAGGAGTCAACCAGCCACATTTAGAGAAACCCAGAGCACAGCATGATGGCAGTGGCGGTCCCTGGGGCTTTTAATCTCCACATCTGGTACTTGGAAATTTACAGACTCGGAGAACAGAGGATTCATTTAGTTTTCTGCTTTATTTTGTCTGCTGTCCGGTTGCAGTCACCTTGGGACCAGATCCTCTAGGTGACTGCTTAAACTGACTGAGATTGTCCTCTTAGGGAAAAGAGAGCCTGTTCTACACTGCTGAGCCAAAAATGCGGGAAGCAACCAGCTTCACGTACTTGTTCTGGCAATTGTTGTATTGCTTTATTTTCTGCTTACAAGTCTTTAGCTGTCCAAAACGTAACTGGAGATCGTTGTTACAGTTTCCCGTGCAACATTTTTCTTGAAGGGCATTACGAAACTTGAGCCATCAGCCGTTCCAAATGTGAGCAGGTTCAAATAAACTGTAATCCATTTAACAATCTGACCAGCTAACATCTGCTTTAACAGAGTAGCCAGGCGGCATGTGACAATACTCCTTGTCTGAAAGAGTCACTAGAAGAAGAATATGAAAACCTGCTCCAACGTCCTTTCCTTATTTTACCGTCTTGTTGGCAAATGATATAAATCCCACCAAACTTTTTTGATCTTTAATTATTTTGTAGTTTCTTCAGGGCACAAACATACTATTATCCCTTTCCCTGTAGCAATGATCTGTTCATGCAAGAATAATTTATTTCACACTTACTCCACCTATTTTTAAACATTTTTTCCCTCCTTTGTCTGTTGTATATCCCTCAGGAAGAGCCTCTTTAAAAGTAAAAATATTATAAACATTTGGAAGGAGGGGTTTCTCTGGGTTAAAGCAATGCTAAGCTGTCCCCCATGTATTATGTTGACTGAGGCCAACATCAAGGATTAGCACTTGCTGGAGCCCCGAGTTTGAGAATAAGCCTCCCATTGACCCCAGATGCTGTTCTCCCATTATCCAGTGGAAGAAATGCCTGTTGGCAGCAAAAGAAACAAAATGAAAGACTTATGCTCTGCATCTTTTCCAGAGGACAATAAAGCCTTACTTAATGGGACACCACTGCAGAGAAGTCAGGGCAAGTCCTCTATGGCAGATGGAGGAGGCAAACTGCAAAATAGCAAATCTTGGGCTTTGCTTTCTCCATCTTACGCCCATGTCGTGAAGTCTTTGGACTTCTGAGGTTCAGGGAAGTTACTCTGTTTCAATTCATGTGCTAATAAACCCTTGCATATCTGCTATAGCAGAGCTTTCCAAACTTTTCATGTTGGTGACACACTTTTTAGACATGCATCATTTCACGACACACTCTTACAGCAGGGCATCATTTTGTGACACACTCTTACAGCAGGGCACAAGGCAGGCACTAGGACCTGCGCGGAATCCTGGCAGGGCTTGGAGGCAGTATCAGCCCAGACACACCCAGACACTGCAGCCAACACACTAACGTGTCCCGACACACAGTTTGGAAAGCTCTTGTGTTATAGAAACTTCAGTTCTAAGGCTATCCATCTACAGTAATTTCAAAGGTGGTGATCCTGCCCTCTTCTGGCTTCAGAGTAGTTATGCCAAAGGAACTGTAGCTCTCCACAGAGAAAAGACTCCTCAAAAGAAAACAGGAACCTATCTATTCTACAGCACACTCAGAGGCATTGACCAGAAGGTGGGCCTCATGATTACTTGTGTGAAATGAGAGCAAGCTCTGGAAAGTTTAGATCCATTCAAAGGGAGATTGGCAATCGTAGCTGCCTTTCAGGTTGTCAGTGCAGTATTTTGGCCTTTGGGAGCCTGGAACAGAATTTGGAAATCTCTTCTTTGGAGAGCTAATGGTGGATGCATGCTGTTATATGCATTATAT
This sequence comes from Charina bottae, assembly GCA_023362775.1. NCBI lineage: Eukaryota > Metazoa > Chordata > Lepidosauria > Squamata > Charinaidae > Charina > Charina bottae. Next base: position 3,681,551 of record JALMGJ010000003.1, read on the forward strand.
TCAGACTCACTCAGCAGTGCATCTTTTCTTTCTTGTATTTGTAGAAAGTCCACTTAGTTTTAAATATAGACTGACCATATTTCAGGATGGCAAAACGGGACGGGGTCTTATGTAATATTCCGTATTCATGAAAAAGACAGGGGTCCCCGCCCCCCGGTCCGCGTGATTGTCTCCCGCCTGCAAACCCCACCCCCTGGTCCGCACTCTGGCTCAGATCCTCCTTCCGCGCCATTCCCGCCGGGTTTGAAAAACGGGACAAAATTGAGATTTTTATGAAAACAACAGGACGGTTGAAAAATGCTTAAAAAATGGGACTGTCAGACTATTTAAATACATTACTCGGAAGACTGTTTCATTTAAATGAAAAGCATCTGTCAAAAATGTTGGCTCCTTACATAACACATTTAGAACTGGAATGCAACCACTGAGCCCTTTTTTTTACTTGACATCTATGGGACTTAACTACAAGTAAATGAGTTTAAGAACATTGGAGTTTGGAGGGTTGAAGAGTACCAGTTTCTTCCTATCTGTTCTGGAAATTGCAAATGAACAAGTGTTGCTTCAAACACTAATCAGTCTAGCGTTGCTGATCTGTTCTCCTTCTCATCCTTGGAACTATGTGAAACAAAAGGCATTTTGTGCAAGCAAAATGATTGCACTAAGCTGCTGTTGCCATGGTAGGTCAGGTGATCTTAAAACGTGGTAGTTTCCCTGTCTGTTAATATATTATACAATTTGATTTAGGCTGTATGTATTGAACAAAAAGCTGCCGCAGCAGTATTATAGCTTTTGCAAGGGTTCAAAGCATTTCATTTATAATGTATGACTATTACACTTTCATGTTATTGATGGTGGAGAGGATCAACTGAGTTGTAGTCCTCACACATCAAAAGAACACCACCCTGGAGAATCTGTGCTGGTGTAGCCTCAATATAATGTGTTGCTTGTTACATCCTAGAGCAGTGTTTCTCAACCTTGGCAACTTGAAGATGTGGGGACTTCAACTCCCAGAATTCCCCAGTCAGCATGGCTGGCTGGGGAATTCTGGGAGTTGAAGTCCACACATCTTCAAGTTGCCAAGGTTGAGAAACACTGTCCTAGAGTGACCTGGGAACTCAGCGTGCTGATTTAACTATGCTATATGCTTGAAATGATATAATTAAATTGCCACTTGGTCCAAACAACATTGCAGTGTGACAGTGGAGATGCTTTGGTTTTCTAGTATCTGATGTGGCATAGTGATTAAGATCCTGAACTCTGAATAAGGATGTTCTTGATTTAAGTCTTCCACAGATAATAATAGTGGTCTGTCTTGCCCTGATAACAAAATAATGCATGAAAAGTGGTTTGTGTGTGAAAGCACAAAGGCTCAGTATTATCATTATCCTTCTGTGCACAGACCATGTCTTTTGAATTCAGAATGAGGAGGTAGACCAAAAAAGTGCACTGTGACTTTTCCCTTCAGAATTTTTTTCCTCTGCCTTCAAACCTTTCCTTCTCATGGGCTCTGCATTTCTCTTTCAAATCTCTTCTTCACCTACCTCTTTACTGAGCAATGCTGTCCACTGTTCTGCCTGAAAACCATTTCCCCAAGTCCCAGGGAGAGGCCTTTGCTGGCCAAGATCTTCTTAACTGAAGAGATCAACAGCAGAGACTGAACCTGGAGCCTCTGCATGTGGAGCTAGTACTCTGCCATACAGCTGTGAACTTCTCCTGAACTACTTTGTGCTCCTTAAGGCACCACTTCACTTCTCCCTGCCATTATCTCATTATTGACTCTACTGGTCCCACTGCTCCCTACCTTTCCAGTAGTGAGCAATCTAGGTCATTGAGAGGTGAGCTTTGTGCATTGTTAAGAACATGGTGATGGGGCTGTAATATTTTCATACAGCATAATTCACAACACATACATAGAGTCTACCATGGTAGAGATGGGCGGTGATAAATCCAAATAATAAATAAATAAATAAATAAATAATATGTATAGTCGAAGGCTGTGCTCCTGTCCTCTGAAGATGCCAGCCACAGCGACTGGCGAAACGTTAGGAACCAAAACTGCCAGAACATGGCCACACAGCCCGGAAAACCCACAACAACTATTAAATAATAAATACTTTCTCTGATGGTGGAATGATGACCTGGGCTTCTCCTAGTTCTCTGATCTACAAGTGTGGCAGGGTACGCTTCTTTCAAATCCTGGGTCCCACGTCGTTTAGAGCTTTGAATCCAACGCATTCAATCATGGCTAGAAAAGAAAGAGCAACCAAAGCAGCTGTTTCAGGTTCAATATTACATATGCCACAACAGCTGTCAACATGCTAGGAACTCTTTTTTTGATCAGCTCTAATTTTCAGATTGCCTTTAGGAGCATCTTCACAGAAGTACAATATGAACAAGAGGTTAAAAAAAACTGCGACAAAAGGTCCATGATGATGGAGATGAAAGGGAGACCCTCCTTTTTCTTATATTTGCCCCCCCCGCCCATGTTTTTCAATATCATGCTTGAACATAAAGTCTCGAGTTGATTATCTTTCCTAATAACTGTAAATAGTCTTATCTTCCATAAATATCTGATTTATTTATTTTTTTAAAAAAGCAAATTAGTGTATGGTATGGCAATAGATCATTAACTTCAGTTCAACAGGGCTAGCCAAAAGTGACAGCTTGGGTTTGGAAGCAGAGGATCCAAGCTTTCAGCCATGAATTTGCCAGCTAAAACCATCTCTGCCAGCAGGTCTGTGAAAGACCCCTGCCTAAAGCTTGGAGAGGGGCAGTGCCAGTTGGAGTAGATAGTTCTGCACCTAACAGGCTCATCATTTTGACTCCACTGTGATGCAGTTTCCTATGTTCAAATTTTTCTGCGGTGTTGAGTGCCTGAGATGTGCCGTCATTCTATGCTTTAGTAATGTGTCTCAAGCTTGCCTCCAGAGGGCATCGCATATCCACTACTGCCTGTGCCCTTCTGTCTGCTGTGCATCCCTTGGATTGCTGCCAGATGCAGCAGATTCCTTGTTGTCTAGGAACTGCCCGGTGTTCCAGAGGGCTAATTTGCAAGATTCCCTAAAGAGGGTTATGCAAACATCCTTGGCTCTAGAACTCAAACTGAGAAGTCTCAGAACTAGGCCATTCAGGACGTGCTTCTGCCAAGCACAATTCAAAGCAATTTATCATCAACAGTTCTCAAAGTCATTTAATATCTTTATTATTATTAATTTGTTTAGCCTAAGGAAGGAATGATGGAGGTGGTGGTGGTGGTGGCGGCGAAGAAGAAGAGCCTTTTCCTCTTTTAATATAATGTTTTCCAGCTGTTGTATAAACTGCATGTCTTTGACAGAGGACTAAAAGAGCCTCTTACTGTACTCCAAATATTGTTGGAAGGCAAAAAAATGTTACTGTATAATATTTTCTGACTTTGAAATTTTAAATGGTCGTTGCTGGATAAAATCTGCATTAAAAAGAGAGCAATCAATTACAAGAATAGAAGAATAATGTATGTGTTATGTACAAACCCAAGGGTTTTAGAATAAATGGGATTAATCAAAACTATTTGAATACTGTATCTAGAAAGCAAGATACAGATATGCTCTACCAGATCAGAAATGTAAGGTAGATGTAGAGAGCCACGGAAGTGGCCCTGAAGTATATTCAGAAGCCATCACAGAAACAACAAGGGCAGAACCCTTCCTTGAACCCTGGGAGAGGAGTTAGTACTAGGAAGGGGCTCAGGCTGGTTCCTCCTTGGCTCAGTGGGTGATAAGAGGGAGAGAAGGTAAAATACCAGCAAACTTGCAAGATTCTGTTACTATAAAGGTAAAGGTTCCCCCCGCACATTTGTGCAGTCGTGTCCGACTCTAGGGGCTGGTGCTCATCTCCGTTTGTTAGCTGAAGAGCCAGCGTTGTCTGAAGACGCTTCCACGGTCATGTGGCTGGCATGATGCAAAACACTGTTACCTACCCACTGAAGTGGTACCTATTTATCTACTTGCATTTGTATGCTTTCGAATTGCTAGGTTGGCAAGAGCTGCGGCTAGTGCGGGAGATCACTCCGTCACGCGGCGCTTGGGTCTCGAACCTCCGAACTTGCGATCTTCCGATCGACAAACCTGGCGTCTTACCCACTGAGCCACCATGCCCCTTACTGTTACTATAGCCTATGTCAATAAAGTATAGTTCTAGTGCAGGGCTTTCCAAAGTGCCGCCGCTGGCGATACACCAATGGCGGTGGCGGCGGCAGTGTGGCATGCAGCGGCGTGCGCGTGCATGGTGATGGCAACAGCGGCGGCAGCCTCTGCTAAAACGCAGAAGCACTGATCCCGCGCTGCTGCCGCTGCCGCCGTGCACGCACGCGCCGCCGCTTCCAGGTGGTGTGGCGACACACCACGCTGTGTGTGGCGACACACTTTTGTGTCGCGACACACAGTTTGGAAAGCTCTGTTCTAGTGTATTGTCGAAGGCTTTCACGGCCGGAGTTCAATGGCTGTTTTGGGTCTTCCGGGCTGTGTGGCCGTGTTCTGGAAATTGTGGTTCCTAACGTTTCGCCAGCATCTGTGGCCAGCATCTTCATCTTATACCGCATACCATGCAGCTGCAGACAAGTATACATCGGAACCACAAAACGAAGCATTCACACCAGGATAAAAGAACACGGAAGACACTGCAGACTACAGCAACCGGAAAAATCTTCAGTAGCTGAACATGCTGTCAAGCAAACGGGACACAAAATCCTATTTGAAAACACAGAAATACTGGGCAACACCAAAAGCCACTACACCAGATTATACAGAGAAGCCAATGAAATTCACAAACACCAGCACAGTTACAATAAAAAAGAAGAAAGTCTAAAAATTAGCAAAACCTGGCTACCAGTCCTGAAAAACACAGCCTGCAAAAAGGTCAACGAACTCAGTCCAACCACCAGGACATGGGAATACTTCTCACAATGAACATGCTAATCACGCTCAGCAGCCACTCGTTAACATTTCAACACAACAAAAAAACCCACCTAATCTCCTATAACTTAGCTCTATAAATAGAAAACAAACAAAACATTACCACTCTACCTGGGCACAGAGATTTCGCTTCTGTCTGTGCTCCTGCCCTCTGAAGATGCTGGCCACAGATGCTGGCGAAACGTTAGGAACCACAATTTCCAGAACACGGCCACACAGCCCGGAAGACCCACAACAGCTATAGTTCTAGTCTTCCTGTGGAGTCAGTTTCTTGATCTGGTCTCCCTCATAGGGCAGTGTTTCTCAACCTCAGCAACTTTAAGATGTGGAAACTTCAACTCCCAGGATTCCCCAGCCGGCATACCTGGCTGGGGAATTCTGGGAGTTGAAATCCCTACATCTTAAAGTTGCTGAGGTTGAGACAAACTGCTCATAGGGTGATCAAGTAGACCAAGTATGTATTAAAAAGAAAACCACAGAAATTTATTCCTCCCTATTTTTATAGGTATAATTTGAGTTTCTTCCAATGTTGAATAAATGCAGTCCATTTCGCTGGTGTAAATCCTACTTTTACATGTATGTTTATCATTTGTGTGACCTCAAGTGCTTTTGTTATCCCATTTGGAATGTAAGGCATTAAACATTAAGTAAATACCTACTGAGCAGTCAGATGGAAAATTGATGATTGTTTGATTTAATGATAATCTAACAATTCCCATAACTTGAAAGAGACAATAGCTAGTTTTTGAGGCTAGTAGAATACAACTGAGTACACATGCAGATACAACTAAGTTTAACAGAATCTGTGTGATCTGATAAACTTTTTCAACAGCAGAATCTGTCAGTAAAAGAAAAAATTATGTAGCCTTGCCAGAGTAATGAATAATCATTTTGTGTTGTGTTCTGGTAAATTACATCTCACTTGAAGGTCATTTACAAGCACACAAGTAGGGCCCCACAACAATATTGTAGGGTATCTTTAAATGTGTAACTGATTATATAAAAGAAAACACACTCACTATTCCTTGAGATGCAGAACAGTTCCCAAACTTCTCATAAATGTTTGAGAATAAGTTGATTAATATGTGTTGCTGGGAATATACGAAGCCAAGATTGATAAGGATAATTTTATGACAGCAAAGATCAGAATAGTTAAAGAAGTGTTCTTCCCAGTGGTAAAGTATAACTTTGAAAGATGGAAATTGAAAAAGATTGCAAGAAAGAAGATTAGAGTCCTTCTGATTATGGCTCTGGAACAGAGCACCATGGACAGCAAGAAAAACCTACCGATCAGTCCTGAACCAAAAAAAAATATTGACTTGCTCTTTGGCTCTTGAGATTGATTGATTGATTGATTGATTGATTGTCCAAGACCAAGTCACAGAATTTAAAAATACAGCACACCATCATTACATGTATATGTGTGTGTATTTGTGTGTGTGTGTATGAGAAACCCTATAAAGTTAACATTGCATTGAAGGGACCAAACAGTTTCTATAAGCTAAGGCTATAAATAAAATTTTGCCACTGCATTCAAAACACCTGGGTATTGGTCATTTAATAAGAATACCTCAATCTCCTCATCAGTTTATTCGTTTATCAGACTAAAGAGTGGGTGTATTAGTTCTGATTGCTAGTGCATATACAGTGGGCACTTTAAAATGACGTGTGAAATAGACTCAACCTCTATATTTAAGCAAATACTTGATCTTCATATGGAAGGTTGGCATATTGACCAGCTGTCACCCTAGTAGGGAGAACATCTATACGGGCTAGGGAGAAGAGCCTTCTATATGGGGCGTACAGAATCTTATAGAAGTAATTGGGGACTGTCCAGGGGGAGAGACGCTTGAAAATCTCAAAATGTAGTCTAATAAAAATGGCATCCAAAGCTGTAACCTCTTTGATTAAGTGTGATGGGACACTATTTTAAAAAAAAGGGTGATTGAAGGGGAACCAGAAGAAAGGTCAGCAAGAAATTCTAGATATATAAAACAAAATAGGAATGGAAGTATGTGCGAATCTGTACAGCCATTATCATGTTCCCTAGACAGAACTCAGCAGAAAATTCTAGAACTCAACAGGGCATGCTAGCTATGAATTTTATTGCATGTTAGGACAAAGCCACTCTAAGTAGGTGATTGTTAATAATGAGAGTGCGGTTTTCTCTTATATCTGCTGCTGATTATATCCTGCACTCCCCCCCCCCCCATGTTTTTCAACAGACTCTTGCTTTGCATTTCTGAAGCTTGGTAATAAGTGGTAGTTGATGATTGACATAACCTGCATGCCTGCTCTGGGAAACTCTAGCTCTCAAAGCAGCTTGCACAATTTTGGTCTAAAAGAAAACATCCACACGGGAAAAAAAGTTCAGTTGAGTTGATTAGCAAATTGTCCTGAGGATGAACCTCTGCAGTGCAATGTGCATTCAAAATCGATCCTCTGTTGAACTGAACTTGCAACACTGCTAAGCGTCAGTCTTCTCTGAAGATACTTACAAAGGGTTGTTGGCTATTTAAGGGCAGAAAATTAGTCATGGATAAGAAACCAAAACTTTGCAAGAATTCAGTTGGGTTTTACTTGCCTGTTGTTAAAGAAAACCAGTCCCTTATACTAATTCAACAGCTGCTGGCCTTAAACAGCAGTAAGCAGTTGTCTGGCCACTCATGGTAAGAGTCAGATATTTTTGTAAGCTGGAAGATAAATGCTTCTTCCCCCACCTCCATTTCAGGCTGCAGATATGCCACAAATTTTATAGCAAGAAGATGCAAATTATATAAAATTCGTAAACATTGTGGAGGACTAATAACAGTTTGCAAGGGTTACTTGCAATACTGTTTCAAAAGGATTGGGTATGGAGAAATTCAGCATGGTACTCTCCTCACCCCAATCAGTTTTACTCCTGCAAAAATTTCACCTCTATGATTTCTGTGTTTAAAGAGATGAGAGCAGGCCAGTAAAGAAACAGGCAACTTAAAGGAAGATTTAAAAAAAAAGACAAAGAAGGGGGGGAAAGTTGGCAGGCCATTAGCCACAAATTCATTTATTATGATTGCGTACAATGGAACAAAGCAATAGCGAAAAGCTAACTCTGGACTGTTGAATTTGATGTGGCATTATAAAATGGTTAGCATATATGGCTGGCCCTGATCATGCTTCATCTTACTCATCTTCCCCCGCAGGGAAAGGATTAGTTTGAATAGCTTTGTTAGTTTGAAGAGCTGCAGTAGCAGTGGTGACTAAGCAATGCTCCTATCATCAAAACTTTCCTTTCCATGATAATTTTGCATCCCCCCATGTTTAAGAGGGGTGGGGGGGATACATACAGTACATGTAGGGCCCACCATAAGAAAATTAGTTCAGAGGAACATGTTTGGGAATGGACTGAAAGAGTGAACTAGCTGGGTGTCTAAATAAGGATATTCCATTCTCAGTAGAACAGATTTGAACATTCTTGATCTTTGGTATGAAACATTCTGCAGATGCTAAAGTTAGTGTTAATTTCATCTATTCTTATGAATGATAATTTAACCCTGTATGATGCTAAATATGATGTTATAATTTAACCCTGTATGATGCTAAGTATGATGATGTATAAGCAGGGGGCGTGGTGGCTCAGCGGGTAAGACGCCAGGCTTGTCGATTGGAAGATCGGAAGGTTGGCGGTTCAAAACCCGAGCGCCGCGTAACGGAGTGAGCTCCCGCACTAGCCCCAGCTCTTGCCAGCCTAGCAATTTGAAAGCATGCAAATGCAAGTAGATAAATAGGTACCACTTCGGTGGGATGGTAACAGCGTTTCGCGTGCATCATGCCAGCCACATGACCGTGGAAGCGTCTTTGGACAACGCTGGCTCTTCGGTTAACAAACGGAGATGAGCACCGGCCCCTAGAGTCGGACACGACTGCACAAATGCGCAGGGAGAACCTTTACCTTTTTATGATGCTAAAAGTGCTTTCCACTTTTGGACTTTGTTCCACACTGTTAGCGTTCAGGCTTAAGAATATGTAAGAGCATTTGCTTTTAGTTAATAAAGCCCCCATTTTTATTGTTGTTTCTCTGTAAGCTGCCTCTCTTGGGTTTCCCACTCTCATTTTTAGGTTATAATCTCTTTGCAGACAATTCCTTGTGTTCTCTATTTAGTATAATGTACCAGGTACATCAATGGTACTATACTCATAATGATTCTTTTTTAAAAAAAAAAAATCCCCATCATTTACTATTATTATCAGAATAATTCTAGAGGAAATGAGGTAGAAATACTCTGAAAAGCTAGAAACGTGTCATTTTTGTGTTATAGACCATATTACTGTTAAAGATATTAAAATAAGTTATATTCTTTCTTTAGTGGTGTTTAGAATACCAGTTGCTTAGGTCCTCATAGCAACAAGTTTGACTAAGTTATGGTTACTTGTCCAGTGAATGTCACAGTTGAGCCATTACATTTACTGGTTTCACCAAAAATGTATGCAAAGTGTGCTAATTAATGGAAATCAAATCTAAAGTATATAACCCATTGCATCATCACAGCATTACTATCTGTTTTGCAGCTTGCAGCTGTCATTGAGATGCTAGAAAATGCTTTCTATGGTTTAGACTTGCTAAAACTGCACTCTGTTACAACGAAGCTTGTGGGTCGCGTGGAGAAACTGGAAGAGGTAAGATGAATTCCAGCTCTTTTATGGATTGTCTTAACCCTATCTCTGTAACTGATGTGCAGAAATCAAACAAGCCTATAGCTCCATTCCAGAAGAAACTTCATCTGATTTATTATCTACAGTATATTGAGGACTGAAAAAATTATAGATACATCTAAGACTATGTTGAGTTAGAGAATTATGTAAGTTAACATGGTGGGAATCAAAGATATCAGTAATAGAAAGAAAAATATTGAAAGCTAGAGTGCAAAAGATAAATAAGGTGAATATATTTCATAGTCAAAATATGGAATGTGATCAAGTCAAGGTCAACCTTGAAAGTTCCCCTGCTTCAGCGGAAGAATTTAAACACATGCCTTTCTCTGTAAACTGTTTGTGTTTTTAAATACAAGAGTATCTGGAAACAATTCAGCAGGTGAATTTTTGCTGACCATAGTTATTAAAAGCATATTTGGCAACTTTATAAATACGAAACAACTGTTTTTTCACCCAGAAAAAAAAGTTATTAACAGACTGCTACCATAGCCTGTATTCAAAAATGGGAAACAACTTCAGATTTGATAACAAATTCTAATTTTATACCTTCTCATTCTAACCTTGGAGTGAGAAACTAAAAAAAATGGCAATAGAGGGCTGCAAGGGAGTTGGATGGTGACTTGACAGTGCGCCTGAGAGAGTGCAGTTTGGGGCTATTTTTCCTCTTGGAGAGGATTTGCCTTTTACCAAAAAATTATCAAGCATGCATAAGTTATCTGAGCTTTATGTCTTCTTTCATGATGAAAATTGGTGGGAAATGATTGACTGCTAAATTTCAGTGATGCAATCATGGTCACCTGCCTTTTAATTTATTTTGTCTTTAATTGTAGTTTTATTTGGACCTGCCTTGAGAACTAGGCAGCCTTTTGAAATTTGGTATCTTTGGATGATCTGGATCATCTGGCTGGATTGAATTCTGAGTACATTGAGAGGCAATTGGAGGCAGAGAATATATGGATATAAGTTAAGATGTGAGCATAATGGAATCTGAATCCAGTCTGTTATGATGGAAATTGACCTGGCCTTGAACTTTTCTGCCAGCCTTCCCCAGTCTGGCATCTATCAGATGTGTTGGACCAATTCTCATAATTCACAGCCAGAGGTAATGGTCCACTTATCTGGAGGGCACCAGATTGGGAAACGTTGTGGTATACAGAGATGTTGGCTAAGGCTGGAAGTACTTGTGCCCAATTTAGGTGTGTGTGTGTGTGTGTGTGTGTGTGTGTGTGTGTGTTCCCAGGGATGTCCGATCTGGCAACATTGACTCACACCTTAACTTACACCCAGGTTGGGTTATTGTAATGTGCACTGTGCACAATTTGCTCTGAAAAGTATCTGGAAACTTATAATTGGTGCAGGATGTAGCAGCCAGACTGTTAACTGGAAATGTTTTTGAGGATCATGTTACTCCATTATTAAAATAACTACACTGACATATATGTCTGTAGCTTGAATCATGTCAACTGGATTTCTATTTTCTCAGTGGAAACGTTTCGCTCCTTATCCAAGGAGCTTCTTCAGTCTGAAGCTGAAGAAACTCCTTGGATAAGGAACGAAACGTTTCCACTGAGAAAATAGAAATCCAGTTGACATGATTCAAGCTACAGACAATTCCACCTGGATGACTGAGAACCTTCATAGATACACTGACATATAGTTCATTTCTCAGTTTAATTCAAAGTGTTGGTTATGCCCCTTAAAGCCCAAAGCCACAGTGGAAAATTACTTCCTTCCATATGAGCCTGCCCAGTTGTTAAGATCTTCCAGAGAGGCACTTATGGCTTTTTAGCCAATTTCTGAGCTGAGTAAGGCCAGAAGAATAGCTGACCCCTGACTGGGGAATTCTCTCCCTAAACATGCCTGTCTCGCCCCCTTGTGGATGGGTTTTGACCCCTATGTGAATAGCATCCTGCTTAAGTCTGGCCTCGGGGCTGTACAATTTTACATTATACTTCCCTTTACTGTTTAAAAATATTTTGCCAATTTTCTTGTCACTGATTTTTGTTGATTTTTAATTTAGACTTTGATATTTTAATTTTCTTATTATTTTAATTGCCGTATTATTTTTGTATTTACTCTTGCTGCTAGCCACAGGCAAGACTCCCGAGAGAAGATGATGGTGAGGATAGAGATGAATTAGGTAGACCCATGGTCTGACTTTGTAAAACTCCACTCCAACTTTATGGGCAGCTTTTGTGAGCTCAAATGCTAATAAAATTGGATTGTAACCTAGTACTTTAGCATAGGAAGACATAGTAAGACATACGTTGTAAACCGCCCAGAGTCCCCTATTCGGGGAGATGGGCAGGGATAAATTTAAATAAATAAATAAATAAATAGTATGCTGAATTGCAGCATCACTTGCTAGTAGTAAAGTAAATATTAATTTTACATAGTTTAAATATTATTGGAAGTGTGAAATATTTGTTCCTGAAGGTGATGCTTACTACATGTTGCACTTTATGGGCTAAGAGTAGCCAGAGACAGGGTGACTTCCAGTAGAAAGCAGCTTTGGAGCCCTGCCTGAGTTGGAAGCACAATTTAAGTTGAGTCTCTTGGAGTGCTGTTTTCCCCTTCAAGATAAAAGTGGCCTCTATATCAGCATGTTTAGTTTACAAAAATCATAGCAAAAATATAATACAGGCTCTTTTATACTTCAGTTGTTCCAACAAGGGAGGCCAATACAGCACTCCTGTCTTATACTGCAGCTGGAGCTGAAGATACAGTGTTTCTTGAAGGGCACATAGTTTATAAGACAGGCCAGATTTCAATGAGAGAATCACTGATAGTTTCTCAGGTGTTTTTTCCTCCAGTTTCCTTAGGAGTTAATTTTTGATCATAGGATGGCCTGATGTGGGATTGGATTATCTGCATTTTTTTCACAGCTAAAAGTAGTTGTGCTGCTGCCCTCCATTAGAATTGGAACTACAGCCTATAAGAGAAGACATTTCCTCCCACCTACCATAAAATATCCAACTCCACAGAATGAAATAGAAAACACACATATCATCTTCAATGATAAAGTATCACTGGTTATTCTTTAAAATGCCACAAGGGTGCTTGATTTTTTTTAAGGCCATAGTCAGGCTTTTGCAGGGAAATAGTTAAAGCATGTAGTAGGAGGTGTAGAGCCTTTGGTAGTATACAATATGATAGGGTGCGTTTGAGCCTTCAGGCATTTCCACATAGTCACTGGGTTCAGGCCTTTTAGTAGTCAACTAACAGGAGTTTTGTGGTCAGGCAAATGTACCCATGGCTGAATTCCATCAGGGGATTAGGTGGGAGATCCCGCCAATAGGAAATTACCACCAACCCTGCAGCTCCAGGGGAATTACTGCAACATTGTTTGTGCTGTGTTTCCTTTGCAGCAGGAGATGAGCCAATAGTTAATTAGCTTGGCTTCCTAGAGGCCCCAGGACATAATGAGAACATGTGTTGAAGGGCTTTAGGCAGTTCTTGCATGCTGAATTTAGGAAGCAACAGCATGCAGGGATGCTTCAGTTGTCAGGAATGCAATGCCATATTCTGGCATTGCATCATTTGACCCATGGGAACAATTAAAGGAACTGTTAATAGATCTGGAGTCCTCTTGGCAATAATAGGCTGTGGCTACTGATGTGAGCTTGAACTTGCAGGAAGCATGCGATTTTCAGTTAGCTTTCAGAGTGATGAATACTGTTTTGCCAGTTATTGACCTCAAATTGATATCGTTCTTATGATAATCGCAATTATAATCACAGATGATTATGTGCCATTTACTGCCACACCTGTGCAGGACTAAGTATATATTGCTATTGAACTGCTGTTGTCACAATTTGAGCAGGAAGAAGATAATATATTATCAGGCATTGTTGAGTGGAACTGAACAGATCCTGCTTGCTTCATTTTGGGAATACTTATCAGCTTCCATGAATTTAGCATATTTGTGTATGTTTAAAAACGTAAAGGGAAAGTGATTAATTGCTGGAAGGGATATATTCCTCCTTTTTCTGGCTGGGCTCTTTCCCCTTGTTTCTGCAACTTCAAGGCAACTAACCATTGAAGGCAGAAAGGAAAACTGGGTTCCCAGAAACAAGAGGATCTTTGACATTACATCCCCCCTTCCCCGCCCAACGTAAATTGTATTATTATAAAGTATTGAATGTATTCTGGGTATCAATGCTGTTTACTTTCTCTCTTTTGAAATACATTCCAGGAAATGTCTAGAAACGTCACGAAAGACAATAAACAGAAGAGGCAGAATGCAGAAGAAAGTTTTCAGGAGGTGGATATTGAGAGCATGATGAATTCTTCCAACCGCATCAACAACCGTGCTGTCAGCCAAAGTTCATTGCAGAGGGATGCTGCAGCAGCCTACACTCTCACAGAGGTGAGGCATGCAACTAGTTCCTCAGATTTCTATTCTACCCCCTCTGAACATTAGAACTATCCCTTACAAATAAAATCAGAATTCTGTTGCCCTCATTTTAAAATCAACAGTTCTATGGGGAGCCCACTAAGTCCAAATAGCCAAATTTTTACATGGAGAAATTTGAGCAACAGGCACTGGATTTTGCACTTTTAAAGCCATCCTTTTGGTTTCTGTAGGTAGATGGCACCTTTGTGATCTGGAGTCAGGGTGAAAAAGAACTCAGTGAATTTCTAGAGCATCTAAATAACATCCATCCTAATCAGTTTATGATGGAGGAGGAGAAAGATGGCCAACTTGCATTTTTGGATGTTCTGATCATCTGGAGAGAAAATCGAGTAGGGCATACAATATACCACGGATCTCTATCTACATAAAAATTCCAACCATCATCCCCGCCAAAAGACAAGCACCATCAAAACGCCTAGTGACCATGCTAGACGTATCCATGAGCCTGGCACGTTATCAGATGAATTGAGCCATCTTGCTAATGCTTTACAGGCTAATGGATACTCTGCCAGGGGAATCATGCAAGCATTGTGCTCCAACAATAAAAATAACACTGGATACAAATCTAAGGACAAGCCACCCCCAGTGGGAATATATTCCCTTATATTGAGAAAGTTACAGATCAAACTAGTAGATTATTGGAAAAGCACAACTTAATAACCATTTATAAACCAACAAAGAAAGTCCAAGAAATTATTCTGGTCACCTACAGATAGTAGAGATCCACTCTCCTCATTGGGAGTTTATTGCATCCCCTGCAGTTTTTGCCAGATCTTGGATCCACAAACCACGGTATTAATACCCAATTGAAAGAACATGAAAGGCACTGCCGCCTAGAACAGCTTGACAGATCAGAATATGCACTAGTGTATAAAGGACACAAGATCCAATTTAAAGACATACACAAGTACTGGCAACCACATCGAATTATTATTGTACATACAACTGCATAGAGAAGCCATTGAGATTCACAAATATTCTAACAACTTTAACAAGAAGGAAGAGAGTCTAAAGGTCAACAAAGCCTGGATCCTGGCTTTGTTGTTGTTCAGTCGTTTAGTCGTGTCCGACTCTTCGTGACGTCATGGACCATAGCACGCCAGACCTTCCTGTCCTCCACTGTCACCCGGAGTTTACTCAAATTCATGTTCATTACATCGGTGATGCTATCTAACCATCTCATCCTCTGCCGTCCCTTCTCCTTTTGCCTTCAGTCTTTCCCAGCATCAGGGTCTTTTCCAGTGAGTCCTCTCTTCGCATTAGGTGGCCAAAGTATTTGAACTTCAGCTTCAGCATCTGTCCTTCCAATGAGCAGTCAGGGTTGATTTCCTTTAGGATTGACTGATTTGACCTCCTTGCAGTCCAAGGGACTCTCAAGAGTCTTCTCCAGCACCACAGTAAGAAAGCATCAATTCTTCGGCGCTCAGCCTTCCTTATGGTCCAACTCTCACAGCCATACATTACTACTGGAAAAACCATAGCTTTTATTATACGGACCTTAGTCGGCAAGGTGATATCTCTGCTTTTTAATATGCTGTCTAGGTTTGCCATAGCTTTCCTCCCAAGGAGCAAGCGTCTTTTATTTTTATGGCTGCAGCCACCGTCTGCGGTGATCTTGGAACCCAAGAGAATAAAATCTGTCACTGCTTCCATTTCTTCCCCTTCTATTCGCCAGGAAGTGATGGGACCAGATGCCATGATCTGAGTTTTTTTACTTTATTTTTTTTAAATTTTATATTTATATGAATATTTTTATTTATAAATTTATATTTTTATATATATATATATATATATATATATATATATATATATAATTTAATTTTAAATTTTTTAATTTAATTTTTTAATGTTAATCCTGGCTTTAAAAAGGTAAAGGTTCCCCCCGCACATTTGTGCAGTCGTGTCCGACTCTAGGGGCCGGTGCTCATCTCCGTTTGTTAGCCAAAGAGCCAGCGTTGTCCGAAGACGCTTCCATGGTCATGTGGCCGGCATGACGCGCGCGGAACGCTGTTACCTACCCACCGAAGTGGTACCTATTCATCTACTTGCATTTGCATGCTTTCGAATTGCTAGGTTGGCAAGAGCTGGGGCTAGTCTGGGAGCTCACTCCGTCACGCGGGGCTAGGGATTCGAACCTCCGAACTTGCGATCTGATCGTCTTACCTGCTGAGCCACCACGCCCCTAATCCTGGCTTTACACTATACCAATATCAAACAGCCTTTAATTAACCACCAGCAAAGGGAATTTACAGCAGCCTCACCTGGAGAGACACCTAACTATTGTCTGTCTCAAAGACAGGTTAATCAGGAATCAGTTTCCTTTCAAATTTCCTCAGGTTAGATCATTTGAAAATTCATCTGGATGAAGAACCAGTCAGGAATCAACTTTCTTTGACTCCCATGAAATGATCCAATTAGAGAGTAGTTTGAATGACAGATCAAACAGCAGAATTACACTACTGAGCGGTTCACTTAGCTTTTGAAGATGCTGGCCGCAGATGCCGTCAAAACGTCAGAATATCAGAAAATTGGACCACAGCTAATTTTCCCGACAACACTTTGACTTATTTATTTATGGTTCCAGACCAATGAAACAAAAATACAAAATTTAAAATACAGAAAAAAACAAGCCTGAAAAAATTAATAATTAAAAGAGGGTACCAACAGACTTCTGCAAGCCATAGCTATTGCTAGAAACCTTTATAGTAGTATAGCTCTGCGAGTGTAGCTTTCTCCCGAATGAAGCGTAGAGTGTTTGAGGATCGGGACATTCGCAGGGAGACCAAAATGCTTGTTTACAAAGCCATTGTACTACCAACCCTTCTGTACGCCTGTGAAACATGGACCCTCTACAAACGCCACCTCCAACTTCTTGAAAGATTCCATCAACGCTGCCTCCGAAAAATTCTGCAAATTACTTGGGAAGATAGGCGGACTAATGTTAGCGTATTAGAAGAAGCGAAAACCACCAGCATTGAAACAATTATCATCCAACATCAACTTCGCTGGACCGGTCATGTTGTTCGAATGCCTGACCATCGTCTTCCAAAGCAGCTACTTTACTCCCAACTTAAGAATGGAAAACGGGATATTGGTGGACAGCAAAAGAGATTCAAAGATACTCTCAAAGCTAATTTAAAAAAATGTAATATCAGCATTGAGAACTGGGAAGCCCTAACTCATGAGCGTTTCAATTGGAGGTCATCCTTTATTAATGGCGCTATGGACTTTGAAGAAGCACGAGTACAGGGCGAAAAGGAGAAAAGAGCTAAAAGGAAGGCACGTCAGGCAGACCCTCATCATGACCGTCTCCCACCCAGAAACCTATGCCCTCATTGTGGGAGGTTGTGCGGATCCAGAATTGGCCTTTATAGCCACTTACGGATCCACCGTTAAAATTTTACCTTTGGAAGACAATCTTACTCGGCTACGAGTGATCGCCAATGAAATTGTAGTAGTTGCCCAAGTTAGATCTTGCAGAAGGAAAATTGTAATTTCTTGATAAGAAAGACCAGTAAAATTCCTGACCATCTCGTTGATGAGTGAGTGCCAGAGACCATGGGTGGTACAATGGGCAGTGTAACAATACAAGGGTTACTAACTCAACCTCTACTGTATATCTGAGCAAACACACATACGGTTATTGAGTGGGAGACTAGAAGGAGCCAGTGTAAATATTTTAGTCTTTAAATTAAGCCCCACATACAGCAAACTGCAGAACTCAGTCCTTAATATTTTTAGGGCGTGGATGACCATTGACAAGCTGCTTTTGCCCAGGAGGAGACTGTAATTTGTGCACCATCTTAAACGGGTAGAAAGTAATTTGTGATACTGATGCCATGTGGTTCTTAAAGCAAACTGCAACTCACAAATCAGAAGTATCAGCAACAAATAGCACCCGTCTCTTGCTTCAGTTGGCTTTCATTTTATTTAGCCTTATCTAATCAACTTCTACTTCTTTACTGATTTCTAGAGAAAGGAGAAATAAATCTGGAAATATTACTAGTCTCCGATTCTCCTTTGGTGAAGGATGTATCATTTACATGACTCCATTGGTACGGCTGTGATTTGCCTGGTTTGCCCATGAGTAGATGCGTAGGATACACAGTGATCTTGAAAGCTATCAAAATATCTTTTCTCATTAAATGCGTACAGAAGAAAGTACTGGAGAATCTAGCCTCAGGAATACTTCAACTGGATTACTGCAACTGGATTATTGCAACACAGTGTCATTGAGAGTTTTGAGAAACTGCAGCTGGTGAATAATACTAGACTTTTTACTTTGGTGTAATACCACTTGCCTTACTATTTTTCTTTCTTACTATTAATAATAAGAAAAAGCATTCTTATTATTAATTTGCTCATAGGATGCTTCAGAAGTCCTGCTATGTCAAACCATTAGCAAATTTGGTTGGTGGAAATGCCAAGCAGGCTGACTCTGTGACCAAGTCCCCATGTTCCCTCTAAAGAGAAGTTAGATTAAACCTATCCCTGATGGCTTTTAGGCAGTTGACAAAATATCATTACCGTTGGTTGGTAATGATATTTAATTTGAGATTAAAGATATTAGTTCTATTTTAAAGGGCTGAGTGAAGATATTGGAAGACTTTTATCAATAGCTTTTTGCCATGAGAGCTAAATGGCATCATCACATTCAGATATGGTATATCTTTAAATGACTACAGATCTTGCTTTTGAGCTTCCTGGAAGCATTTGGGTTGCCACAGAAAGAGGATAATGGATGGAATGTATTCTTGGAGACTTTCTGATTCATGAATGTGTCCCCTGGGCAAAGTTTAAGTAGGTTATAGTTTAACATTTTTGGTTTCTTAAAGGCAAAATATGAAGAAGTTTTCGTACATGATGAAATGGCTTCTCAGCATATAAGCTCTGCTGAGTCGTTGCGTTATGCGCTCCCAGCTACAGGGGCAATGAATCCAAAGGCAGTTTCACCAAGAAAACTCCACGTGAGGAGCCGGCCTCCCTCCCAACAGAACATCGTCCGAGAAATCACTTATTATAAGGCCAAAGATGCCGAAACAGAAAATGACCTTGAAGAACGTGAGTTATGGTTTTTGAAAATTCATAGCTCCATTTTCAGAATTTTGAGTGCTGTCCTCTTAATAAAATTCTATTAGGCAGTTTTTCTTAATTCTTAAATTATTTTAACTTGACATGACTGATACATTTTTTAAAAAAATATAATATTTAAAACCTTTTTTGATAGGGCAAAAGTGTTCAAGACTGGTAAGAAAAGTTTGTGTGTAAGAGCCAAGGAATGGGCCTGAAATACCATGTGACTTGAAAATTATATTCTTAGAAACAGAAGCAGTTTTACTAAACAAATGAGCATATGTAGATGAGTCTCAGTGTGGACTTTTGAAATCAAGAAGAAGAATTCCACTGTTTTCACTTCCAAGGTCGTGATCTCAGATTTATTCACTGTTGGTGCAGTATAGATTATATTATGCGGTGTGAATTGTGCTTCTAGGACTTCCAGCACATTTAGACAACTTAGAGCCTGGGATTTAGAGATTAACCTTTCCATTTGGCCAGTTATCCTGGTTAGAGGGAGAGCGGGTATGAGTGTGTGTGAGCCTTCCTTGCAGGGCCTGGATTATTTTGCTGTGGAAGGCGCTTGGCGCTCTCTGCTCTGCAAAGTCCTTTTTCCAGAGCATCTGCAATCTGTCACTGTCACTCTGTGGACTAGACTGCGTGGGGCTTGGAGACAAGCAGGTGTTCCTATTTCACAGCAGGGAGTTGGATTGTATGGCCTCCACATTTCATCCCAAATCCCATTTTTGCTTTATCTACTTGTGTGACTGTATTTCAAATGTAGCTCAGAATTCAGAGAATTAAGCGCGCACACATGACCCAATTCAGTTGCAGGTTTTTGCAATCAACTGAGTATCTATGCAATGATTCCCCAGCTGTTTAGTGGACATATGTTTGTCTACTAAACAAAGCTGGAAGGCTGCCAATCAGCTGTTGAGGAAGGAAAGCTGGATTCTGCTTCTTTGCTTCCTCTTCTCTGCCAAGCAACTGATCAGAAAGATTCCATTTGCTTTTACTAGCTCACATATGTTCATTCCTTCAGTCCTGATTTAATTAATATTATAAATGCCTCTCTGAGGGAGTGGGTAGAATGCCTCTTTGTTTAAAGGTGACTGTTACTACACCTGTCTTAGGAAGTTTGCATTGGATTTTTCAAAGATGGGCAATTATAGACCAGTTTCTAACCCAGTGGTTTCCAAACTGCCGCCCTTGGCAACACACCAACGGCAGCAGCGGCGGAGGCGCGCACAGTGGCGGGGATGTGCACGGTGGCGGCGTGGGGGGGCGCGCGGCGGCGGCATGCACAGCGGCGGCCTCACTAAAACACGGAAGCACTGATGGCGCGCCACTGCCGTCGTCGCTGCTGCCGCCGCACACACCACCACCACTGCGCCGCCGCCGTGCACGCCCCCGCCACCACTTCACGACACACTAAACTGTGTGTTGCGACACACAAAAGTGTCGCGACACAGTTTGGAAAGCTATGTTCTAACCTTTCATGTTTGGATAAGGGGATCATGATGTTGGTGGCTTCCAAGCAGTCCTGGAAAATACAGTTATCTGCACCCATTTCAAACCAGTTTCAGAACAAGATACAGGTCAGACTGATGGATTACTTTTGTTTGGAGACTGGCATTGCTTGGAAACTTTGGGGAAAATGGTTTTGCAGTAGTTCCATTCCTATCCCTCAGGGAGAGTTTAAGTGGAATTAAATCCTTGGTTTAACTAATAGAGATTTTTTTTCCCAAGAGGGTGACAGGGTGTCTTGTCTTTGTGAGTTGTGGATGTATTTGAGAAGGACAGTATTTTTAATATTTGCATCAAACTACTGAGGAAAATTATCAGGTGATTTGGATTTGAATGTGACAGAGATATACAGATGTATTTCTCTGTAACATTTCCAGGTAATGGTGTCCCTGGCTCTGAATGCCTATCTGCAGCTGGTAAAGGACTAAATTAGGAGTAATAAATCAAACCAAATTTAGATAAGATGAACATCTCATTATAGGGGAACGATTTGATAAAAGAGGGAGGAGTCCGCCACTGAGTAACGGGCAGAGAAAGAAACTTACAAAGGACCCACCCTAACTGGTTAAGCAGTAAATAGGGACAGCAGGAGATTTGTACTTTCAGACTTGCAAGATTCTGTTAATGTACCCTAACAATAAGGTAGAAGTAGCTCATCTGGTCATGTTTCATGTCTGGTTTACCTGGGAGGGCTGATACCGGGTGAAGAGATGCTGCCTAGGGAATAGGCAGATAAGAGGGAGCATAGCCCACGGCTATATGTATATTGGGTGGAGCAAGAGGCTCAGGAGGGACCCTCCCAAAGTTCTCAAGCTGTAAAGGTGATGGTGGAAGAATTGTACTTTCAGACTTGCAAGATTGTGTTAATGTAGCTTTACAATAAAGTAGAATTAGCTTATCTGGCCGTGTTTCCTGTCTGGTCTACCTGGTAAGGCTGACAGATTTCCAGATTGAAGTGGTGACCAGGAGAGCTTTTTATTGGTTTTGGCTGATACGCTGATTGCACCCTATCTGGAGAAAAAATTAACTTAAGATGACGATGTACATCCAGGCTTGAGTACTACAATGTGCGACAACCTTTATATGTGGTCCAGAAACTTCAATTAGTACATAACTTAGCAGCCAGGCTGGTCTCTGGAAAGACTCAAAGACAACATCACACATCTACTGAAAGCAATACACTGGCTGCCAATTTGTTTTGGAGCACAATACAAAATTCTGATTATCCCCTGCTTGGGTCTGAGTTACAAAAAATACCCTTTTCTTATAGGAATATTTTGTGTATTGAGATAATCTGGGAAGGTTTACCTTCAGGTGCTGCAAAGGTGTGTGGAGGCGATTCAGAATAGAGTCCCCTGTGTAGCCAACCCTGGTTTGTGGAATCTGCTTATTGTCGCTGTGAGAGAACTTATTTATTTATTACATTGATACACCCCCCATCTCACTATAAAAATGACTCTGGGTGGCTTACAAATAAAAAAAGTCATAAAAATCCATTATAAAAGTAGAAAAAGTACAAAAAATAGAAGATAAAAGGGGGAAACTAAAAGGTAGAGCGAGCGTCTTAAGCCAGCAACCACCCCAGGGCTGCCTGTCCCTCTTGGAGCCCCAGGCTAGTTGGCAGAGCCAGCTCTTGACGCTCTTCCTGAAGGCCAGAAGGGGGGGGGCAACCTCACCTCAGGGGGCAAGATGTTCCACAGGGCGGGGACAATGGCAGAAAAGGCTCTCCTCAACCCCGCCAGTTGAAATTCTTTAGCTGACAGGGTCCGTAACCTGCCCTTCCTGCCAGACCGGGTGGGACTGGTCAGTGTGATTGGCAGCAAAGGTGTTACATGCACATCCCTAGAGGTGCCCATAACTGCCCACACCGCCTAACAGCCCACACTGCCGCATTCTGCACCAGCTGCAGCTCCCGGATACTTTTCAAGGGTAGCCCTTTGTAGAGTGCATTGCAGTAGTCCAAACAGGAGATGACCAAGGTGTGAGTGACTGAGAGAAGGGCTTCCTGATCCAGGAAAGGGCACAACTGGTGCACAACGTGAGGTTGAGCAAAGGCCCTCCTAGCCACGACTGCCACCTGCTCCATGAGCAGGAGTTGTGAGTCCAGGAGGACCCCCAGATTGTGCACCAGATCCGTCTGGGGCAGTGCAACCCCATCAAGGACTAAAGATGGTAAATCCCCAGATACAGAGGAGCCCCACACCCACAACCACTCCATCTTACCAGGGTTCAGCTGAAGCCTGTTGTTCCCCATCCAGACCCCCACAGCCTCCAGACCCCGCAAAAGAACATTCATAGCATCACTTAGTTCACCTAGGACGGAGATGTACAATTGGGTATCATCAGCATACTGATGATACCTCATCCCGTGGTGATGGATGATCTCACCCAGCGGCTTCATGTAGATGTTAAAAAGGAGCGGAGAGAGCACCGAACCCTGAGACACCCCACAGAGCAGGGGCCATGAGTCAGACCTCCTGCTCCCTATCAACACTGATTGGGACCAGTCTCGGAGGAAGGAGGTGAACCAGTGCAAAACGGTGCCACCTGTGGTGGATTTTGGTGGTGCCGCTGGTTCTCAGGAAGGAGGGAGCACATAGGCCCGCACCAGGAAGGGCCGGGCCTCCCTGCGCATCAGCGGGGCTTAATTTGCAGCAAATGTGTCCGGATTGCTGCCTTTGCCTGCCGCCATCACGGTAGTTGCTGGGCGAAAAGGCGGTGGGGCAGGGCAAAAGCACACTCGGCGGCACTCTCTGCCAGCTGGTTGGAGGGAGCAGTGAGGGGCTGGGGAGGGGCGGGGAGGGACGGGCCCCGGGGTGGTGCGGGGAGAGCCGCGTCGGAAGCTTCCGCTGCTGCTTCCCTTTCCTCGCCACTCATTTCGACCGCGTCTGAGCCAGCCGCCCATGGAGCGCTGAGCTGGGCAGGTTTCCCGCTTCCTCCCACCCCATGGATGAGGCGAGCCCCCTGTCCCCCAAGGCCAACACGTTCAGCATCGCCTCTCTGATTGTAGCCGCCGAACCCATCAGCGAGGAGGAGGGGGGAGGAAGAACTTGCACTGGACTGTCAAATACTATTTTGTCATCTTAGCGCCCCCCCAGAACGGCGCCCCGCTTGCCGCCACCAGTTGCAGCCCTGGGAGCACATTCCAAGGAGGTGGAGGAGCTAAGCGGAGGCACAGTCCGGGAGGCAATGGTGGGAAAATGAAGAGGTTCAGAATAGCCCCGCCCTAGAGTCTCCCAGGTTATTTCCCCTTACGTTAGGTAGAGTAGCTTTAGTCTGGCAAGATTCTGTCTATACGGTGTGAGCAAATAAAGAACTGGAGTTTGAATGGACTGACTCTTCGTTGTTCTTGGGCTGGGCCTGACACCACCCACCCCCAACTCCCGGAGCTGACCCAAAAGGATACCATGGTTGATAGTATCGAAGGCCTCAGAGAAGTCAAGAAGAGCCAGGATGGATGCGCTGCCCTCATCCTGCTCTCGCCAGATATCATCTAAAAGTGCAACCAGTGCCGTTTCTGTCCTATAGCTGGGCCTGAAACCCAACTGGAAGGGGTCTAGATCAGGGGTCCCCAACCCCCGGGCCGCGGACCAGTACTGATCCGTGGCCTGTTAGGAACCGGGCCACCATGCCGGTCTCCGAACCCCGCCCACAGTCCATGCAATTGGCTCCCGCCTACAAACCCCGCCCCCAGTCTGCGTGATTGGCTCCCACCTGCAAACCCTGCCCCCTGGTCTGCGCAATTGGCTCCCGCCTGCAAACCCCACCCCACCCCGGTCCATGGAAAAATTGTCTTCCACAAAACTGGTCCCTTGTGCCAAAAAGGTTGGGTACCCCTGGTCTAGATAATCCATTTCATCCAGGATCCTCTGGAGTTGCAGCACAACCACCTTCTCTATCACCTTCCCTGGAAAGGGAAGGTGAGAGACTGGACAAAAATTGTCCAGGACAGTGGAGTCCAGTGATGGCTTCTTGAGGAGAGGGCGAACCAGTGCTTCTTTAAAAGGTGTCAGGAACACCCCATCCTCCAAGGATGAATTAACCAAATGCTAGAACCCACCCACATGTCACCTCTCGGGTGGCCTTGACCAGCCACGGGGGGGCATGGATCTAACATATAGGTGGCTGAGCTCACAATCCCAAGGACCACTTCCTCGTCCATTTCTAGAGCAATGAACTTACCAGTAAAAAGTGTTTAAAAACATGTTTTTTTTCAGACAAGTTAATGAGTTTAGTTTTAATGTAAACTAAGTAGATTAAAAAAAATACTTTATACTTCATATTTTATTGTCAATTATAACTGTAGTCAGTATAAAAATGTAATAATAAATACTCTGTGTCTTAACAGAAGAAGAGCCTTTCAGTGGTGATACTATAGATTTGCTGATTGAGGACCAGCTTTTACAACATAACTACGTGTCAAATGTTCCTTCAAGGAAACCACCACCCGTGGAAGATCTGCTTTTACATGATGATATTCAACTCCTGAAGGGGCATGTTACAAGCACCACGCCCACTGGAAAAGAAACCTCTGCAAGCATTACCACAGCAACAGAATCACCACTGTCTTCCACAGGCAGTCTGCCTCCTCTAGAGTCAACCCCAGTCTCTACCTCATCAGTTGTCTCTACTGCCCAAGTCCTGGAGACCACAGCAACAGCTGAATTTTCAGTAACTGGGGCAGCAGTTGAAGATACCACATGGACTATGAAAACACAGGCTCAGGTTACCACTCGGGCTCCCACAACCACAACCACGGCAGCAGAGGACACAACTACTATGGGGGCCCCCATCATTAGGATGACCACAACAGATTTCCAGACACAGATGACACCCGAGCCTACTTCAAGTACCACAATCAAAGCTGTGACCTCTCCAGTCTCTGTGAGTCTTAGCTCTACTGTCACACCAAAATATAGCCTCGATGAGGAAGATATCAGAAACAGCATTGGTGAGCTTGTTTTCTTCTCCCTTCCCATTTATCTTATTTCATTACTAGTGACTTGGACACTATGAGAATGGGATAAAAAAGGCTCTTACCTTGGGCCCAATCTATAGAAAGGGACTAAATACAATGTTAAATTCTCTAATGAGCTCTTTCAAATGTGGAATAACTGAGTTTGTTTTCAGTATGGTACACCAAAAACCAAATACAAGATTATTCAGGCTTAATGAAGGCAGCAAGAATTCATTATTTATTGTTGTAGATACAAGGACTATGTCCATTCTGCTGCTTTGAACATTGAAAAAAGGGAAGGAGAATATTGAGGTTGGACATTTGGTCAGTTATAGCTGGCAGTTATTATGTGCAGCAGCTTGGAATGGGAAGAGTTTATCTGAACATTTTAACATCAATATCCTTAAAACAGTGCTTTCCAAACTGCTGCCGTTGGCGACACAGCAACGGCGGCAGCAGCGGTGTGGGGGGGCACGCGGCGGCAGCGTGCATGGCAGCAGCGGCGGTGGCCTCGTGTTTTCCGCTAAAACGCAGAAGCGCTGATGGCATGCCGCTGCCGTTGTCACTGCCGCTGCCGCCGTGCACACCGACACCGCCCCGCCCAAGTCAGCAATGTATTTTAATGCTAAAAACTTGTTTCTTTAATAAATACAATGGGGACAAGAAATGTGTCATGAAATCTGTCATGAAATGCTTGTTAGAGAGGAAGCAGTGTATGCATTTCTACAAATACTAAGGTCACTAAAAAGGTGCCTAAGAAAACAATTCTAGTTTTTTGTAGTTTTTGGAGTAGTGTTGAGTAAAGTAATTGGAACTGAAATACAGTATTAGGCTATGGATGAACAGCTTGACTTGGTATAAAGCAGCTTCTTGTGTCAATAACAGTTTCCATAATCAGTAATGTATTGCCGGAGTCTGACACAGACACCTACAAGTAACAGGTGGAGAAGCAGAAACAGTCCTGCTTCCTTGTGTGGCCTTATGTGTATTGTGTACCCAGTGTAACCTTCATGGTTACAGGCAGTCCTTGATTAATGACCATTTGTTCAGCAATTGTTTGAAGTTACGACGGCCCTGGACAAGTGGTAGTTATGACCAGTCCTCGAAGTTACGGCCATTGCAGCGCCCCTGCAGTCACATGATCAATTTTGGGGCGCTTGGCAGTCCGCTTGTATTTACGACTGCAACATGTGCTTCAACTCCCCCCACCCGCCTATCCCCCCACCTCTGCCCTTTTGGCCGCCCTGCACTCCACCACCGCTGCCTACCCCTGCTGCCCCCAGCTGACTTTTGCCATCTTCTTCCTCCTGCTGCTGACGTGCTGGGGAGTTGAAGCGGATGCGAGCGCGGCAGGGCAGGAGAAGCGTGAGGTCGTCGTCTAACAACGGCACGGTCCTCAGCTAACGACTGCAACCAGAACTACTGGAACTGCCATTGCAAAGCGGTGCAGTCACGTGATGTCGTGGCTCATGACCGCTTCACTTAGTGACAGAAATTCTGGTCCCAATTAGGGTCGTTAAATGAAGACTACCTGTATGAAGGCAGAAGAGGGTGGCAAAGGATGGATTTTTACTGAAACCGTTTCAGAAAGATTGAAGAAAAATAATGACAAGTGACATGACAGTCCTACGATTAGGCAGAATGAGTCTGCCCTTGGTGGCATATTTTTCAGTAAGAAAAGAAAAAAGAAAAGAAACAACCCTCTTTTGGGGAGTTTCCAGGAAAAAGAAAGGCAAGGGATGTATCTTTTCTTTCCTCTTTCCCATAAATTTATCTCCCCTGTATACAGTAATCCTGAAGGGGATATGTATGCCATGAGCCTCCACAAAAAAAAGACCCTCCCCTTCCTCCAAAAAAAGAGGGGGGAGCACCCTCCGCAAAGGTTTTGCTTTGCTCCTGGTCTGCTGCCGTTGCTCCCCCGTCCCCGCTGGTTGAATGAACGGTGTCGAGGGCTGCAGAGAAGAATGGGATGGCCAGTCTCAGGTTAAAAATAAGGATGGGTAGAGGCCACATTGGAACAGAGCCTGACGGATCAGAGGAGGAAGATGAAGGGGATTTGGTGTCCCAGGGAAAGGGCTGAAGAGGAGCCTCTCACGCTACAAGAAGACAAGTGCTGCTCTGGAGGGCCAAAGGCTTTTCAATTGCTGCGCTGCTTGATACAGTATTATTTCTGTGAAACCCAAATAGTTGCTCTCTATTATGTTTGCATCTCTGCTGGTCTTAAATGACATGTTTTGTGCTTTTTTTATTCTAATCTACAAAATGCGGACCCGTACTGGATTTTTGTTCGTGTTTTATCTTTCTGAGATGGAATTTGTTCTAGAGCAATGAATGAATGAAATGGGCAGAGGCTGACATAATCTGGAGCTATCTGGTTTTTCTGGCCCTGTATTTCTACCCATCAGACCAGCACGCCTGGCTGACTACCCCGGGTTTTCAGCAAGGAGGGCTAGAGATTCATCTTTGCTTCGCACTGTAGTTCTCCTTTATTATTTTGAGAATTGGGTGGCCCTACTTATTTTGAGAGTTTGCCCTAAATGTGTGGCGAAACCAAATATTATATGGGGAAAGCCAAATTCTTTGAATTGGCCAGAACCAGAATAAACATATAAATAACAAAATGATAAAATGTATGGCACAAGATCCCTGTTGCTCTGTTGATCTATTACTCATTCCTAGAATTTGGCACTAGTTAGAGTAACTTGTGATGCCTCTGTTTTAAAAGATCTAAACATTGTCCTTGACTATCTTTTTTGCCATCCTTGTTCTGTTTATTAATAAATGCTTCCTCAGACCCTTAAATCACAAAAATTGATTACTGATCAGTTCCCATACCTTTGCTAGTCGTGTTTATTGGGAGAAATAGTTACAGGTTGGGACTGCAAAGGAAAGATGGTAGGGAGATAGCTTGTCTCTGCCCACCATTTCTCCAGTGCCAACCAGATCACCCCCATGAACTTTACAGTTTACTCAGCAGTAACAAACTACCATTTCTCAGCTACATTAGTATTGAGTAGCTGAGGTTCCTGTTTGAGAGCAGTCTCATCATCCAGCCCTCAATATTCACCCTCTATATCAACTTCCTGGACCCTCAGTGGCCCTGGGCTCCAGCTGCTGCTTTTGAATGCCAGATTGACCTGTAATAAATTTGCCCTAAATCACAATTTAATCACGACGAAGCGGCCAACTGGTATGTATAACCAAGACCTAGGTAAGCCTGGACAGGGAATTCCCTTTTGGAAATATGTGCCCCCAGGATTCAGGTTTGGCATCATCCTAGAACTGGGGGGGGGGGGGATGCTACTATCATCTGTGAGTTGTTGAGGCTCTCAGAGACTCTGTGCTGCAGATGCCCCACCCTTGGTTGAAGTCAGGTTATAGGGAACAGTTGGGACTGCTGATATACTGATACAATTGGGTGTCATCAACATACTGATTACCCCAAACCAATAGATGATCTCACTCAGTGGTTTCATGTAGATGTTTATTTATTTATTTATTGAACTTTTATGGCTGCCTATCTTATATACATGTGGTCAGGCAACAGCTCCAGAGGATCCTGGAAGAAACAGAGTATCTGGCCCATTTCAGGTTTGAAGCTGGGGTACAGTACAGAGACAGCATTCATCATGCTTATTTATGACCTTTGGCAGAGCTGGGATGGAGGTGATGTATTCATCCTTGTGCTCCTTGATCCCTCAGTGGCCTTTGATACCATTGATCACAGTATCTTTCTGAACCGGCTGTGGGGATTGAGAGTGGGGTGACACCATATTGCAGTGGTTCTCCTCATTTTTCTGTGGCCAGTTCCAGCGTATTTAGTTCTGCTCAGTGTCACTCATGCCTCAGTCATCTCCAGATTGGACTATTGTAATGCACTCTACATGGGGCTGCCCTTGAAGAGTATCCAGAAGCTTCAACTGGTACAGAATGCGGCAGCGCGGGCATTTATGTGTGCTCCTAGAAGAACACATATTACATCTCTGCTTCGCGAGCTGCATTGGCTGCCAGGTTGCCTCCGGGTCCAATTCAGGGTGCTAGTTTTGACTTTTAAAGCCCTTCATGGCATGGGGCCAGGATATCTGAGGGACCGCCTCTACCTGATTACATCAGCCTGTCTCATTAGATCAAGCAGAGAAGGCGTGTTATGGATTCCATTCACCAGGGACTTGCATTTAGTGGGTCCCAGGAGGCGGGCCTTCTCTGCTGTGGCTCCCTCCTTGTGGAACGTTCTCCCCCCTGAAATTAGGCTTGTTCCTTCCCTGCTATCCTTTAAGAAGTCCCTCAATACAATTGTTTTATTGCTTTTTTATTGCTTTTGTTGTGATCTGCCTAGGCAGATTATTGTGTATAAGATAGGCAGCCATAAAAGTTCAATAAATAAATAAACATCTACATGAGTGAGATCATCTGTTGTTTTGGGGTAATCAGTATGCTGATGACACCCAACTGTACAGTATATCATGACCCTGGGTGATCCAAGTGATACTGTCAATGTGTGTCCCAGTGCCTGAGGGCTGTGCAGATCTGGATGAGGAGGACAGACTCAGGCTCAATCTTGACAGGACTCTATATCTGGGCCCTCTAGTCTTGGGGACTTTCCATCTTTAAGTTGGATGGGGTAGCATTTCCTCATTCAAGACTGGTGCACAATCTGGTAGTGGTCTTGGACTCCCAGGTCCTGCTCAAAGAGCAGGTGGCAGCTGTGACCTAGAGGGCCTTTGCAAAGAGCCATTTAGTGCACTATTTTGCCCAATCCTGGATTGGGAGGCTGTTCAGATGGTCACTCAGGCCCTAGTCATCTCATGAATGGACTACTGCAATGTGTTCTACATGGGGCTACCACTGAAGACCACTCAGAAGCTGCAGCTAGTAGCAGCACAGACAGTAATGGGCATGCCATGGTGTACTAATGTGACACCAGTTGCTTCTGGGTGCAGTTCAAGGTTCTGGTTACCACCTATAAAGCCCCACATGGCATAGGGCCTGGTTATTTGAGGGAACACCTATCTCCGATAGTTTCTGCCCATCCGGTAAAATCAGGCAGACCAGATAGCTCCAGGTCCCCTCAATTAAACAGTGTCATATTTTGGATTTTAGGAACACCTTACCTCTGGAATAGCATCCCCCCAGTGATCTTGGAGTAGAGCAGTTATCAAGCCCCTACAGGATGCTTGTGTTTGTATGGTTTTCTTCTGGGCATATATGATCTGTATCTTTTTTATTGTTTCTTGCCTTTAAAATGTCAACCACCCAGAGTTGTTTGGAGTTGGGCAGTCTCTACATTGTATATGTGTATGTGTATATCTTTAGAGAGAAAGAGTAGCTAAAGCAACTTAAAACCTTTACATATACATTAAAAAAGGTAAAGGTTTCCCCTGCACATTTGTGCAATTGTGTCCGACTCTAGGGGCCAGTGCTCATCTCCGTTTGTTAGCCGAAGAGCCAGCGTTGTCCGAAGATGCTTCCACGGTCATGTGGCTGGCATGACGCACATGGAACACTGTTACCTACCCACCAAAGTGGTACCTATTCATCTACTTGCATTTGCATGCTTTCGAATTGCTAGGTTGGCAAGAGCTGGGGCGAGTGCGGGAGCTCACTCCGTCACGCAGGGCTAGGGTCTCGAACCTCCAAACTTGTGACCTTCCGATCAACAAGCCTGGCGTCTTACCCGCTGAGCCACCACGCCCCTTTTACATATAAATAGCAAGTGCTAAACCTTCTTTGTTTGTTTTCAGGTCAATGCAAGGACACTTTGTCCACTATCACTGGGCCAGTAATTCAGAACACCTATGGGCGAAATGAAGGTGCTTGGATGAAGGATCCACTTGCCAAGGATGAGCGAATCTACGTCACCAACTATTATTATGGCAACACCTTGGTGGAATTCCGGAATCTGGACAGCTTCAGACAAGGTTTTATGTTTTCCCTGTACCTAGGGGTGAATGGCCAGCATAACTGGCAGAAGAGAACAATTCTGGGTTGGGGGGTCAGGAGAGGCTTGATGCATTCTGATAAAAGTTTAGATGGAAAATTGAATTCTTCCAGAGCACAACAAGCATTTGGCTTTGGGGAAGGGATTGGAGAAAGGACAGTTAAAATGAGCTTGGGAGCAAAAGTCTTAGAAATCTGTGAAACAGAAACTACATTACAGGTAGTCCTCGCTTAACGTCCATGCATTCAGCGACCGTTGAAAGTTACAGTGGCACTGAACAAAGGGACTTATGACTGGTCCTTGAAGTTCCGGCTGTTGCAGTGCCCCCACGGTCTCATGAACAAAATTCAGGCCCACTCAACTGCCTTTTGGCCACCTGCCTACCCACTGCTACCAGCTGCCACCGCTGCCCAGCCCTGCCAGCAGCTATTACTGTACCGGCCGAGGCCTTCTTTCGTGCCACCTTCTTTCATGCCGGTGCAGCCGGGGCTTCTCACACACCCTGTCCAGGGCCTCCGTTTGTGCGCCAACCAGGGCCTCCTCAGCCGGTCCTTCTTTCGTGCTGGCACAGCCAGGGCCTTCTTTCATGTGCAGGGCTTCTTTTGTGAAAGAAGGGCCTGGCTGGCGTGCGAATGGAGGCCCTGGCTGGCGCATGAACGGACACCCTGGGCGAGGCTGGTACTGTAGTGGCACACGGTTCAGCAGGCAGGACTGGGCAGCTGGGGCAGCTGGGGCAGAGATTGGGAGGAGATAGGCAGGTGGGGGGAGTTCCAGAGGCGGCCGTCCCTTACCTTACCAAGGCTCGGGGCTGGGAAGGACCAAGCGGGACTGGCTTGGATTGGGATGGGTCCTCGCCTAATGACTGGTGGGATTCAGTTAATGATGGCAACAGGGACTGCCAGGATTGCCATTGTTAAGCGATGCAGTCACATGACATCGTGCTTTACAACCGCATCACTTAGTGATGGAAATTCCTGTCCCAACTACCGTTGTTAACCGAGAACTACCTGTGCTGTAGAGAATTAAGGAAGCCCAGAATGGTGTAGCAGTTATATGCCAAGTAGAGCACTTCTGCATCTTTCCAGTTTCTCCCTATAAAATAAATTGGGGAGCTAAATGGACTTTCAATAAATGGCCAAACTGTTTGAAATCTGCTAAATTTTGAATGCCAAATTTGTGATGCTTTATCTTTCATTTTGAGTGCTTTAGATTTACTTGCATATTGCGATGTCTTTACTTTTGGCAAGTAGTCGAGAATCAAGGGTCAGATGTGAAATCCTATAAACTAAGCTATCCATGATAAATATTAAAAGACCTTGTTTGCCACAAGGCGGATACGCCTGTTGTTATCTGATTTAAAAAAAACTTCGTGCACAAAAACTGAACGCATACAAATACCAGATACGTTGCAGATATTGGAACACTGAAAAAAAATACTGAAACTTCAGTGATAAAATCTACAGAAGAAAATGTGGGAGAATAAATTTCACATCTAGTTAGTATATCCCAGATTAGGAGGAAGGCTGGAGTTTAGTAAAGGTAAAGGTAAAGGTTCCCCCCGCACATTTGTGCAGTCGTGTCCGACTCTAGGGGCCGGTGCTCATCTCCATTTGTTAGCCGAAGAGCCAGCGTTGTCCGAAGACGCTTCCACGGTCATGTGGCCGCATAACCCGCACGGAACGCTGTTACCTACCCACCAAAGTGGTACCTATTTATCTACTTGCATTTGCATGCTTTCAAATTGCTAGGTTGGCAAGAGCTGGGGCTAGTGCGGGAGCTCACTCTGTTACACGGCGCTCGGGTTTCGAACCGCCAACCTTCCGATCTTCCAATCGACAAGCCTGGCATCTTACCCGCTGAGCCACCACGTCCCCTACATTTAGTAACATTTAGTAACCTTTAGGAGTTTAGTAACACACGAGTAAATCTCCAGATTTAATCTTTGACATCTGCCTGAAATCCTGAACAGCTGCCACTAAGCAGTGGGTAGAATGTTTCTGTTGGAATCTTCACAGAAAACATATGTGCAAGTAGGATTAGGATCAAGCGTGCTCTTTAATTTATTATACCATTTGTTTCCTAGGCCGATGGAGTAACTCGTATAAGTTGCCCTACAGTTGGATGGGAACAGGCCACGCAGTCTTTAATGGTTCCCTCTACTACAACCGAGCCTTTACCCGCAACCTCATTAAGTATGACCTAAAGCAGCGCTATGTGGCTGCCTGGGCCATGTTGCATGATGTAGCCTATGAGGAGGATCCGCCTTGGCGGTGGCGCGGCCATTCAGATGTGGATTTTGCTGTGGATGAGAACGGCCTGTGGATAATTTATCCGGCCATTAATTATGACAGCTTCAACCAAGAGGTGATTGTCCTCAGCAAACTCAATGCCATGGATCTGAGCACCCGTAAGGAGACCACCTGGCAGACGGGTCTGCGCAAGAACTTCTATGGCAATTCCTTCGTCATCTGCGGTGTCCTCTATGCTGTTGACAGCTACAACAAGAGGAATGCCAATATTTCATATGCATTCGACACGCACACCAACACCCAGATCATCCCTCGCCTGCTCTTTGAGAATGAGTATTCCTACACCACTCAGATAGACTACAATCCCAAGGATCGGCTCCTTTATGCTTGGGACAACGGCCACCAGGTTACTTACAATGTCATTTTTGCTTACTAAGGACACAATGGAGTCATTTTAATGGGCCACAGCACCTTTTTTATATAAACGTGTTTGTTTTTAATTCTATAAACCAGAGTAAATGTGTGGGTTTTTAAAAAGTTTTTTTTAAAAAAGTAAAATAAAATTGGACTGTAGAACAGTCCCTATACCAAGTCAACCCTTTTATTTTGGGCATAACCTTTTTTTATATTGAATATGCTGCCTACCCTGAGACAGTGGGACAAATGTCTTCATTAACCCTGCCAAGTGCAGGCTCCCAGAAGGGAAAACCACAGGTCCTCTGCCTTTATTATTGTAATACAAAACTTGGTTTGGATGAGAAAACCCTCCAAAGTTAACATTTTTTTATAATAAAATATCATTGTTGAAACTCAGTAAAACCAGTGTCCTGTTTACATTTCTGCTGTTGTTGCTTGCTTCTGTTTTCTCTACCTATTTTGATCAACTGACCAGCTCCCCTATGATTTTTAGGGTTCCTGCCCAGATTGCTGTGTCTTTTAACATTCACATGACAGTTAAGGCTGCAATCCTCTGGTATCTGGGAGGCTCCAGGGGCCGGAAGATGCTGTAAACCTCACCATCTGCAGGCAGAGAGGGAGAGTAAGACCTCCTGCAGAAGCCCTCCTTTGGCTGAGGACAGAAGGCGTCACAACTATGGCTCCACTACTGTGGGTGCTGTGATCTGCAGGTGACCAGGGCAAAAGGGGGCAGATCAAGAAGGCTTTGGACCTGGCAGAGTCAACCCCCATTCTTAAGGATGTCCCTGGACTGGAGGGAAAACTATGCCAGCCTTGGAGCTTGGTTCCCACCCCCACTCCCGCGTCTCCCGTGGGTAGCACCTTAATTCACAGAAGCCTGAAACCAGCAATTTCCCTGACCTGCTAGAAATGATAGATGAGAACCTTTAGCCCCCACATTGCTTTCCCTCACTGCTGGGTTAAAGTGGGGGGAGAGCCACCCGGGACTTGGCAAAAGACTGATTCAGCATGAAATGTGGTCTCTTCTGCCTCTGTTGCTTCTGTCACTGCCGGGACCTGCCAGAAGGGTGGAATTGTCAGTGGCTTTTCCAGCCAGTTGTACCAGACCCCAATCAAGATTACCTTGGCCAAAAATGAGCAAACCAGGAAGACCTTAGCTTTGCCATTTTTTTTCCTTAGCTATTTGAAGAAACAGAAGAGAAGAATGGGAGCAAAGGCAACAGACCCCTCTTAGCTATAGAGTTTTTAGCATGTTAGATCCAAACCCACCACAGAATGTGACCAGAAAGAAGAGTGCTAATTGGTTGCTTTCTTTAAACGTAAACAGGTCACAATAGGCCTGACACACACTAAACAATTATCTGACAAATGTACAGGATTTTTTTCCCCTCAGGATACACATTTGTCAATGCTTTAAATCACTTCAGAATCAGCTGCAGACATGATTACTCTCATGACACTGTTCATTTGAGAAGTTGAGTCATAATTTATTTTTGACTCTTCTTCTCTTTTCTCTTTTCTCTTCTCTCCTCTCCTCTCCTCTCCTCTCCTCTCTTTAAAGCTACAGCCTAACCAGTGTTTTTCTTTGAATTGCTGCAGTTCTGAAGGCCTTTTGGGTGGTTCCTTTTCCTCATCCAGTCTCCTGGGGCCAAGCTAGTGAGAACTATCTATAAAGGCCCAAAAAGAGTATCTAGCAATTGCCAAATTTGCAAGCTGACATGGGAATAATTTTGTCCTAGCTGTCATTAAGTTATTCAATGCCAAAATTCTGGGTATGTTGCTTTATGGAACTCAGTTGTGTATCCATTAACCAACATTGAGACTTCTAATTTTCTCCAGAGTTTCTCTTGGGGTCTAGAATTAAAGACTCCCTTTAGATCTATGAAGGCTCCATTTGAGAGATTATAGTATTATAGTATTTCACTGCTAAACGGTGCAGAATTATGTAATGGTTCATTGTATAGTGTCCAGACATGAAACTGGCCTGCTCAGGAATTGATATTCTCAGAGTACAGCCAATGACATAAACACCTGGGATATAATTTCCTACTTATTGAAAGAAGACTGATTGGATGATAATTAGTGGTTCATATCTATCTCCATTTTTTTATACTGAGAGAGTAATGAAATCAAGCCATTCTTCAGATATATACAAACACTAATTTATGAAAAGAGGGGTTAACACTGACACCCACCATGTTGGATTTAGCTTTAAAAACTGGTGGAATTAAATTTTTGCTAAGAGCTTTATTTTTTGCTAGACTATTAACTTCGGAATCTTGGAAGGAGATACTGGTGACCACACTGGAAGGGGGTCATCTAATGACTGAATATGGGGGGATATTGTCTTGAAAATATTTAAACAAACCATGGGAGTGCTCTGGCCCAGGAATCAAGAGGAATTAAATATTATTGTTATTTGGATTTGCTCCAGTTGTAAATATTAATAAAAATAATAATTTTGAAAAAATGTGTAACATTACAATATAAATGAATCCATGGGAAAAATTTAATCTGCTAGGTGACATGAATGGGTGATTGGAAACTAGACAAAAGAATACAAAAAAGTGGGCCGTTCAAAGACATAAGAAGGAATGAAAATGCTGACTGGTGAGTATCTGCTTAGATAAAGGTTTGATTGATTCAAATACTGGGTTTAATACAAACATGAGTGAATTTATTTATTTATTTATTTATTTATTATTTAAATTTATCCCCGCCCATCTCCCGGAATACGGGACTCTGGGCGGTTATTGATTGGAATTGATTGTTTATGATGAAAAATGGACTGAACTATCCAAGGACACAACAGTGGTGAAAGGTGGTGAATGTCAGACAGGGGTTTTTTAGATTTTTTATCCTGCTTTTATTATTTTTATAGTTAACTCAAGGTGGTGAACATACCAAATACTCCTTCCTCCTCCTCTTTTCCCCACAAAAACAACCCTGTGAGGTGAGTTGGGCTGAGAGTGAGTGACTGGCCCAAGGTCACCCAATTGGCTTTCATGCCTGAGGCGGGACTAGAACTCTCAGTCTCCTGGTTTCCCATTGGCTCCTTCCTAGGGCTGAGAGACAGGGACTGGCTCAAGGTCACCCAGCCGGCTTTCATGCCTAAAGCGGGACTAGAACTCTCAGCCCACTGGTTTCTAGCCCGTTGCCTTAACCCATAGCTTTCCAAACTGTGTGTCGCAACACAATACTGTGTCACCTGCAGGGCCCAGGTGTGTCGTGTCAAAACCCGGAAGCGCTGATGGCGCGCTGCTGCTGCCGCGCACACAGCAGTGGCAGCCCATCAGCACTTCCGGGTTTTTGCACGGCACACCAGGACACCGCTGCTGCCACCACTGTGGTGCACGAAAATCCGAAAGCGTCGCAGCAGTAGCGGCGCGCAAAAACCCGAAAGCGCGGCGGCGACGCTTCTGGGTTTTTGCTCACCGCCGCCGCTGCGGTGCTTCTGGGTTTTCGCACACCGCCGCAGTGGCGGTGCCTCTGGGTTTTCTTGCACGCTGCCGTTGGTGTGTTGCCACGGGAAAAGTTTGGAAAGCCCTGCCTTAACCACTAGACCAAAGTGGCTCTATTAAGAAGTGCCAGAACAGTGCCAAGGTGGGACTGGCCAACTTCAGACTGGTTCAAGTCTGTTATAAATGACCTGACATACCATTTACAATTATGGGAAGGCAGGCACTAATTTACACATACAGAGGATCAATCATTCTAAGAGTCTAGGACCACATTCCATCAGAAAAGGGACAAACTATTTAACAGTAAATTCCACCAGAAAAGGGAGGCAAAGCTGGTGAGTGTATGCAGCCCATAAAAGGAGGTTGGGATCACAAGGCTCGTTGAGACTTCTGACCTGGGTTGTTCATCTGCTGCATGTAGCATCTTCTCCCAAAACCTTAACCAGTGTCCAATGAGTATATAAGAGTGAGCTAATGGGAATTTATTGTTGAAACTGTTTAAATAAATACATTCTTTTATTACTTAAATTCTGAGACTATGGTCTCATATCTATTGCTGCATAAGATCCCAAACCTTTTGACTTTGGTCCCTGAGTGCAGCCACCCCTACATCTCAAAGTAAAAAATGTTCAGGTGAGACCCCAGAAATTTCGGTAACATCTATTGTTAAAAGATATACAAATGTATAAGGACTGTGTGTGTGTGTGTGTGCACCTTTGAGACAGTGTTGGCTCCTAGTGACTGCCTGGACAAGTCCCTGCATTTTCTTGGCAAGATTTCAGAAGTGGCTGGCCATTGCCTCTTTCCTAGGGCTGAGAGCGCGACTGGCACAAGATCACCCAGCTGGCTTTGTGCCTAAGGCAGGACTAGAATTCACAGTCTCCCGGTTTCTAGCCTGGTGCCTTGACCACTACACCAAACTAGCTCTCCAGTAGGGAGACTGTAGTCCTTAAGAAGTGTCCCCTACACCCAGGATCATGCATGGTCAGCATCCCATCTCAATTCTCCTAGGATATAAACCCAGCCTGGCTTTCTAGATATTTGAATTGACTTGTGAATGAATGCAGCTTTTAGTCCAGAAAGTAGATAACAGACTTTGTACACCTTTGTTTCTACATGTCTGAATCTCTAGAGGATCTAATCTAATATCTAATCTAATCTAATCTAATCTAATCTAATCTAATCTAATCTAATCCAACCCAACCCAACCCAACCCAACCCAACCCAACCCAACCCAACCCAACCCAACCCAACCCAACCCAACCCAACCTATGGTATGTAACAGTTCTAGTATTTTACTGTATCTGGCCTTATGGCTGTAGTAAACTATTTTGATTTGATATGTCTGAATCTCTAGAGGTGCTTCTCAACCCTCAGGAGTTAGAGTTGACCCAGGAGAGGCCTTTTTGAAGATGCCTCTAGTCTCGGAGGCCTGTGTGTCTTGTAGACAAGGGCCTTCTCTGTATTGGTCACAGGCTATGGAAGAGACTCCCTTGGGAGCTGTGCTTGGCCCCACATTCTTAGCTCTTGGAAAATCTGTAAAGCCCCATTTCTTTCACTAAGGTTTGTTTTTGAGGAGGCCAGGTGTAATGATTTTGTTATTTATTTTATTGTAGATTTTGTGTTTTTAAGTTTTTATATACTGTTTCTGGTATTCAAATTTTCTTAGCCACCTTTACTTGCCAGAGTGGAAAATCTGAATCAGACAAATATGGTAGAACTGTTCTTGCAGTATTTACTTTAAATTCCTTCATGATGAGTGCATTTTCAAGGTACAATCCAGCCAGGGTAAGATGCTTCAGCAAGCATAACTTCAATCATCCTGGTCAATTGAACGTATGCTTAAGTAAGCATTTCTAGGATTGCAGCTTTTGTCAATACAAACATCCTATGTCATCTGGAGAGTTGTTGAAATTGTTTCCTGTTCTCCTTTGCTAATGCTTGGCTTTTAAATGATTTAAAGATTACCACAAGAGTTTTGGTAATCAGCTAATGTACCAAGGGAAATAGCTAGGGGTAAGCATATATTTTACGGTATCTTTACATTTGGCAAGGAGAGTGTCTTTCCCTGAATAAATACAGATGCAAAAGGGGAGTTGCACATCATGACATGCCTCTGAATGTGCTTTTATTACTAAATAAACCCACAGATAGTAGGAAGAGATAGGAAAATGTGACTGAAAAGTTGGACTCCCCAATCCAGTGGATGAATTACTGTCAATTTCAGCTACTTTATCCTACTCCACAGTGGCTCTGTCTGCCTTGGTTTCCTGGCTTGTGATGAAACGTCTCCTTTGATTCCTTCCTCTGCCTGGTCTTTTTTAGCACTTGGTAGCATGGTGGCTCAGCGGGTAAGACGCCAGGCTTGTCGATCGGAAGATCGCAAGTTCGAATCCCTAGCCCTGCGTGCGGAGTGAGCTCCCGCACTAGCTCCAGCTCTTGCCAACCTAGCAATTCGAAAGCATGCAAATGCAAGTAGATTAATAGGTATCGACATATTAATAGGTACCACTTCGGTGGGTAGGTAACAGCGTTCCACGCGCGTCATGCGGCCACATGACCGTGGAAGCGTCTTCGGACAACGCTGGCTCTTCGGCTAACAAACGGAGATGAGCACCGGCCCCTAGAGTCGGACACGACTGCACAAATGTGCGGGGGGAACCTTTACCTTTACTAGGGAAGGGTGGCTGCCCCATAAGTGAAAGAAATTGCACCTTCCTCTGGGCTGGCAGCATGTTCCCTCCAGTGCTGATGAAGCCATTGAGACAAAGTGGGGAAACTCTCCTGCGGGATGCGAATCCTCATGAGCCCCAGCCGTGCTCTCCTTCAGCTGCAATGGGCTCAAGCAGGGTAAACCGCCCTACCCACAACCAGTGTTCTGCTTGGATTTCAGAGAGATTTTATCTCATATCTTCCACGGGACACAGAATAGCTGATCATATCCTTTTTTGGCATGGGGTGTAACAAACCCTGGGTTCTTGGTATGGCACTAGTGCCCCCCCAAAGCACCTGCTGAAAGGCCCAAATAATGGACTTCAAAATGCAACTCCCAAGTAATCCCATTATATAATGACACAACGGGTGAAAAACAGGTTGTGCCTTGATCATTCTACTCAGGGTTGTTAGGAAGGTAATTTCTGATTTGCTGGCTAGGCCTAAGGCATCAGTGATGGAGCTCTTTGCTTAATTGGGCAAAGCAATAGTCAGCCGCCCCAAAGAGGGGTGCTTTCAATTGTCCCCTACGAAGGCCTGCACATTAATATCCAAAGAGGCGGCGCAGGTGGTCTCTCTCCAACCATCCTTGGCACCGAATATGTGCTGAAAAAGAGTTTATTCAAGAAGCTAGTAAGTAACTAGTTCAGTTAGGCTGATTACATGGATATTATTTGCAATTCTGGTGTTCGTTACCTTCCCTTTTCTTTTCTCTTGTATCTCCCTTTTCCTGATAAATTCCTTTTTATATTTAAATATTTGGCTTCAATAGGAATTTTTCATTAAGGCTTTTCCTACCTGCAAATCTCTAGTTACCCAGCAACCCCGTATGCTTCAGGCCTGGCACAAGATTTGTGAAATGTTGCAGTTCTGGGCTTTGGGCAGAAAGATTCAAACATTTTCCTTTTGATTTGCCCAAGCTAGGCCGGAGGAGGAGGTAGCCGGTAGATGGGCTAAGAACTCTCCAGCCAACAGCCGAGGGGGCATCAAGAGACTCGGCCTGACTGAGGCAGCCTATAATACATATTTCTTATTAGGGAAGAAGGGGGCTGCCAGGGTGGGGTTGAAATGATTTGCAATGGGATTATCCCCACACCTGGGTTTAATATTTTTAATACTTTCACAAGGTTATCTGAGCACACTAACCCCCATTGGTTTCTAAGTAGCTTCGTTTACACTTAATCCTGCTACCAATGTTCTATTAAACTGCATTCATGGCAGTTCTAGGCCGTATTACAGTATTCTGTAATAGGTGAATTCAATGATATGCAGATAGTAAAAATAAATGCCACTGTTCTACATGTATATGTTTTTATTTATCTTTCAGAAGCGAAAGAAGACATACAGTAGTAGTCCCTGACTGTGATATCCCAGTAGCAGGATGCTTTCAATTCCAGGTATTTTGTCGAACGAAACAATAACAAAAGGTAGTGCGGTCCCCCTTCCAACAGTATTTACAGATAGCAAAAATGATTTCTTATTCAGATGTTGCAAAGAAATAAGCACAATTCTGAAACAGTAAGGAAATAATTTAAAGATAATTACACAAACAAACAAACAAACAAACAAAAACAGCATGTTAAGTGCAAACTTAACAATACTTAGAGTAGGCCACTGAATTCAGCACGTCTTACATTAATCACACCTACCTTACAGCATTAATATCAACTCAAAGCACAGATCCAACCTAATGTGCAAGATACCGTTTTAACATTGTTTAAAGGATGTTACACTGTCAGGCCTACAGAGAAATCACCCAAGAGAAAAGAAGGTAAGCAGTATTTCTAATTTTAGGCTTTTGAGAAAGTGTTGCCCGTATACTTTCTCTGAAGAGGAAGGCTGTTTGTTTTTAATAAAGTGTTCTGCTAAGAGTCGTATTTCCAGCACAGCAAGGAAAAAGCAGTGCTGGACGTCTACTCAGCCAAAGGCAGTTGGCCAATTTTGGACAGGCAATATTGAAGAAATGTTGAGGCTGGCAGGAGAACAGCTCAAGGCTGACTTTCACAGTTGGCTAGACTAGAGATGAACAAGGGCCCTCAAGAAGGGGAAGGGTTTTTCAAATAAGGAATGATGCTTAATGAGGCAGAGAGAAAACTAAAGAGAACATAGGCCTGGTTAACCCAATGCCTTTAATTCTTCTCCTCCTCCCCCCATCCCCCCAAATTCTTCCTTCCATAAGGGACACTTTTCTACCAGCAGCTATTTATAACTAGTCAAGGTTACGCATTGAGTAAAATTAGGCTTGGGGTACTTTGACTGATATTCAAGACCACTGCTGGATTTTGGTTGTGGATTAGCTTGGTGGATCTATAACTTACTTTGAGTGCAAAACCCTTTTATTATTATGTTAACATATAAGATGCAGAAAATATTTGGCTGAATTAAAAATGCTTCCCATCTGGCAAATTCACTGTTCTTGGGCCAGATTAATCTGAAAACCAGGATAAACACCAAGGTTTATCTTCAAGCTACCTAAGAAAGGTTCTAGTAAACTTCTCACTGATCTGGGCCCTACTGCTTTTTAAAAAGTCTGCACATTCGAAAATCTTTCTATGTTTATTTCTACAGTATCAAATTGCATGTAATATGGATGTCTACAGGGAACAGCTAACGATGGGATAAAGCTCTTCCCTGATTGTGGCACAAAGGAACATCAGGATCCAAGTGAACAACGCCTTCCTTAATCAAATAATGTTTACAAAACATTACTCAATTTCCAGTAAGAGCCAAACCATTTTTCTCTAAAAAATAGCAGAATTGCTTTGTCCCTCAAGACTGAAAGCTCTGAGATCCTAAGCTCCTTGTACAAGGCAACTTCTTGTTACAGAAGTTAATTTTTAACAAGTAATTTCATGCTACTCTCAAAGCAGGATTATACATTGTGCTTCTGACATTTTGTATATGGTACCATCAATGTTCATGGCATTCTACAGAATAGCTAATAAAAATGGATTCTTGCCCTGTGATAAGCTTATCATACACAACACGAACAAGAAACGTGGCAGAGCAGGAGGAAAAGATGAGGGTGAAGTTCACTAAGACCTTTAAGTAAT
This sequence comes from Charina bottae, assembly GCA_023362775.1. Lineage (NCBI taxonomy): Eukaryota > Metazoa > Chordata > Lepidosauria > Squamata > Charinaidae > Charina > Charina bottae. The sequence continues at coordinate 3,724,978 of JALMGJ010000003.1, forward strand.
TCTGCTGCCAGTTTCTTTTCTTGTTCTGTAAGGATTTTAGATTTATGCTGTTTTGCTACTGGCTTATTGTGGAATATATCATTATCTTTGTTTAATTTTGCTAGGTTTTGTCCATGTCACCTTTCATGCTTCAGAAGAAAGACTTAAAAAAAATTCAAATTTGTATTAGTATATCATTGACTTTACCTTAGTTATATCCAGCAGTTAATTTGTGTAAGTAACAGCACAGGAAATAAATAAAACCGATAGTTTTTCAGGTAAAATTACACACATGTAATGTCATAACTTCAACTCCTACACAATCTGTTATCAAGAGGAGTTAATGTACCAATTAATCAACCCACAATCATAACAGTTATAGAAATAGGTAAGAATTTTGCCCTCCCCTTTTCAGGGAAGACTCTATTGCTGTTCATCTCTTGCACATTCATCTACATTACATTGCTCATATGTGTACACTGCTCATATATTTGCATAAATAACCTGTTCAGTGCCAGAAATGGCTCTTTGCATTCATGTGGAAGATGCGATAATCTTTAATAGTTTAAGATTGCAAGGTCTGGAAGTTGAATTTTGAAGGTCAAACAAGGACACATACACACACAAGGGAGAAAAAGCAGATGATGACTGTGCAATGAGAGTGAGCCAATGGGGGTTTTCACTGCTAAGAGAAACACAAAGATTTACGTTCTCCAGCTTATTTGAAGCAGCCTTTTACATTCAGAGCTTCTTGTTTTATATTACTTTTTCCAATATTCAGTTCACAGATGGTATCTTTACTGTGAAATCTGTCCTGAGGATATTTACAGCAAAAGAAGGCTCAGATATCCGATAAGAAATAAATACCTTAGTTTATGAGGTACTGTGCTCTAGCTCGCATCCCCTGCAAAGATCTATGCATCAGGCTATACATCCTCCCTTATCCCAAGCAACAATCTCAGAGTACATCCCAATGTGGGTATTCTATATGCCCAATGTGGGCATGCAATATGCCCAGTTATACCAACGGAAGAGGTGGGAGGGGAAAAGGTAGGGAACCTGTTCTCACCGAGCTAGCACTCTCAACATTAATTGGGTTTGACCACAGAAGGCCTTTCAACTTGGACACACTCTTTTGATCCTTCCCTGTTGCCAAACCAGAGGGCATAAATTATTCTTATGAACAAATCCATGCAGGAAGTGCATGAAGTTACGCACACACGAACACAGACAGCTTCTCTCCGGAATACAGTATCTGGACTTGGGCTCTCTTCTGCAGACCCTGGGCCAACAGACAAGCACCGCTTGCCCCAATCCAAGTACATTCACTTAGCATTTAGCCCAAAGGTAATAAAAAGTGTTAGTGGTCAAAACAGGGCTCTTTATTAGTACTGTTAGTAATGTCTCAGTCAATAGGTGCCCATGAAACCTGTTCAGAAACATTCTGGCAGAATTTTAATTTCTATAGTAGCACTAGAAAGATTTTCCCAGAAACAATACTTTACAAATTTGTAGTTTAACATAGTTAAAGGGTGGTATCAGCAAAACATCTATATCTTATGCAAGAAATGTGAAACAGCTGGGCTGGGCATTTGTTGCATAATAAAGTGCCGGGAAAAGTCAGTGTATGATATAGCAGTTTGTCTAGAGCAGGGCTTTCCAAACTTTTGCCGTTGGCGACACACCAACGGCCGGCCCACAAAAACCCGGAAGCGCCGCGGCCAATACGGCGCAGAAACCGGAAGTGCTGGCAGCGCAAAAACCAGAAGTGCTGGCGGCGCAAAAACTGGAAGTAATGGCGGCGGTGCTTCTGGGTTGCTGCCGCGGTGGCAGCGGCTGCTCCTTCGAAAGGGCAAGCTCCAGGAACCCCGAAAATGCCCTCGGTTCCGGCAGGGAGGCGAAAAGTTTCCCCTCGCCGCACGCGCACGTTGCCCGGCACAGCTGATCTGGGGCCGGGGTGGAAATTCTCCCCGCGGAACAGCTGAGCGCCAGAAAGTTCGGCAACGTGCGCGCGCGGGGAGGCTTTTCGCCTCCCTGCTGGAACCAAGGGCATTTTCGGGGTCCCCGGAGCCTGCCTTTTCGAAGGGGCAGCTGCTGCTGCCGCGCGGCAACCCGGAAGCACCGCCGCCAGCGCTTCCGGGTTGTCACGCGACACACTTGGGGCCCCCAGGCGACACAGTATTGTGTCGCGACACACCGTTTGGAAAGCCCTGGTCTAGAGACTGAATAAAATAATGAAAAAGCACCGAAAGTAGATAGTGCAGCAAAGAATGCCTTAAACTCTAATTTGGTGAATGTATCACAAGAGCCTGTAGTTCCTTATTTTCTCCCTCCTTTCCCCACTGGCAAAAACAAGCAAGTAAGGGAACACAGAATAAGACTGAGTAAAGAATTCAAAGTATATACTCTACAGACAAACCGAAATTAAAAATAGAATACAAACAATTAGAGCAGGGCTTTCCAAACTCTTGCCGTTGGCGACACACCAACGGCCAGCGCGCAAAAACCCGGGAGCGCCGCCGCCGCTGCACTTTCAGGTTTTTGTGCGCCGTGGCGGCGGCGGTAGCAGTGGCGTTCTGGAACCCGGAAGCGCTGGTGGCCCGCCGCAGCAGCGCACCATCAGCGCTTCTGGGTTGTCGCACAACACACTTGGGGCCCCCAGGTGACACAATAATGTGTCGCGACACACAGTTTGGAAAGCCCTGAATTAGAGGCAGGCATGGGCAACTTGTTGTCCATATATGGCCCCCAAATAACTTCTACGCAAGCTGCCAAGAAAGAGAGATTTACTTCTGGGGGGGGGCAGGCAAAGACAAACTGGTGTTATTTAGGCCCCACCCCCACTCCCAGGAACTAACTAACCCCCCAGAAGCCTCACCTCCTTCCATCAATAACACTATTTTACCCATTGCAATTTTAGCATTTCTTTTTAAAAAGTGAAGTTCTTAGGCCCATAAATATTGCCTTACGAAGATGGCAGATAATCTAGACAGAGTGGGCTATGAGTTATTTTTTAGCTAGGTCTAAAAGCAGACAGAATCCCAAGATCCAGAATCCTCAAGGTGAACCCAGTAAGCTGTTGTCTAAGACTGGATCCTGCCCCTGACACTGCCTGGCAAACCCATATGGGTCAGCTGTCCCAGGGTATGGTGTGAAAGCCTCATTCTGAGAGCCTACTGGGGTGATTCGGTGATTGCTCTCACAGCAGGAGCTGCCTCTGGGACAGTTGGAGGAGAATGATAGAAGGACGTTGTATGGTTCCTCTGCTGTTCTCGAAGGTAAGGCGGGATGGATGAGCTTTTGATATGCAGGATCCTGGTGTCCATTACTTCACAGTCTATCTGCATCATAACTTCGTAGTCTTGCCCATTAATTATTTTCTCTACAAAAGGACAGAAGAAGAAGGTAGAATTAATCAGAGAAAATATTTTGGGGATACCAAAGGAAAAACAAAACCCACAGTCAACATCACCATAGGATAGAGATAAATTTCAACTAGTGACTTCACAGACGCAATGGTACTGGTAATTTATTTAGAAAAATGGCAGACAAACAAAAGCAACAAAGTGATTTAGGACAAATAATAAACCTAGTTCTAAAAGAAGAGTCAAAATACATCAAAACATCCTAATGTCTGTTAAACTATAAAGGCTTTACTCTTTCAAGTCCAGTTGTATTGTTTATTTATTTATTTTATTATTTAAATTTGTATCACCGCCCATCTCCTCCATACCTGGGGACTCTGGGCGGTTCACAGCAATAAATATTGTTGATAAATATTGATAAATAAATAAATAATTATTTTGATAAATAAATTTATTTTGATAAATAAATAAATATTCAGAAGAGAATATTTATTGTCTTCTGAAGAACGCTCAGCAAATGCTGGTAGTTTAGGATCAATTCAATTATTGGGGCATTGAAGTCAGGGTCATCACACCTTTATCCAAAAGTCTAAGAATTATACAAGTATTGTTGTAATAAGGTTCCAAGCAAAGTGTTTTTGTAAGCTGAATGTTGCAAGGTTGAATACTCCTAATTTTTTCAGTTGTTTTGATAATTTTATTGTTGTAACTCCTAATACGCCAATAACTATGGAAAAACTTTTGCTGGTTTATTCCATGCTTAAGCCCCAATATTTTTCAATCTTTTCAGTTCCTTTTGAGATACACAATCAGAATATTTTCCTTGAAGACATTAATTAGCATTTTCTCTTTGCTTGCTTTAAGGCAGGGGTGGGCAATGTCCCGCCTAAGGCCCGCGGGGCTCCCGCCCGCAAACCCCGCCCCTTCCACGCGATTGGCTCCCACCCGCAAACTCCACCCCCCAGTGCTTGTGCTTGGCTCCCGCCCGCAAACTCTGGCCCCCGGTCCACGGAAATCCCAGAAACCCCGCCCCCACCCCCCCAGTCCCCGGTTATAAATATCCAAATGGCCCTTGGCAGAAAAAAGGTTCCCCACCCCTGCTTTAAGGTAATCGTTTAAACCTCGCATGTCATCCTCTACTGCCTGTTTCACTTGCAACAAACCACAACCACCAATTTTCTTTGGTATACATACTTTTTGGGTATAGCACACACTGTCCTGTTGTAAGTTTTCAGGTCCTGCAATCCAAAGCATTTAGTTTGGCTTGTGTTCAGTCTACCTGCTGGGCAGCATATTACAGTGACAGTACAGGTATCACTGGCTTTGATTATATTACCACCATAGGGCTGCCTTGACAAGCATTTGGAAACCTCAGATAATTCAGCTGAGGGCAGACCACAGAACAGGTTCCTTTGCAGGGAGCAGCTGACTTCCTAATTTGAGGAGCTCTGATGGTTTTTGGTGCATTCCTGGGCACAATGCAAGTGAAGTTATGATAGACAAAGCCCTTGCGATCAAGTTATTTGAAGGGTCACATTCCCCCAAATGAGTGTGGCTGAGTGAGGCCCCTTTCTTTATCCCACCACAATCACAGAGAATATGAAAAGAAAAATAAGGAAAGGGTTTTTTGGATCTGCTATCAGTCTCTGGATCTCTGTACCAAAGGCGGCCAGATAAGTGTCCTCTGTAGCATCTTTTTTCTTGCAGGCAAAGCGAGTTTTCTTTAACTTTGACATTTAAGTTGGTTTATTTGCTGAAATAAGTTTTTACTGGTTGGGTGCTATTTCTTTCTTTCACTGACATGTTTTTAATTGTGCTGTCAATTTGATTTATTTTTTGCGGTGCATACTTTATTACTGTTAGCCATACTGAACACGATTTCTGGCAGAAAAATGGGCAAAATTGCACTAGTAATTATTTCAACTCCTACCCCTTTTCTTGGCTTGCAAGCTATACATTGAAACCTCCTCCTTTGACTAAAGTATAAGATTATGCAGGATTCCCCCGAATAACCTTATTCTTCATTAAGAGCAGTCCCCCAAGCTTTTCTCATAACACATGCAATCTACCTCTTTCATCTTCCCCCTTAGCTTTTTTTGCATACATGCCAGCTGGCCCTCCAACATGCCCCATCCCAGCACCTCTCGGTAGGTGGCCAGCTTCCCACATTCAAGAGAGTTTCACTCCAAAGGATTCTGCAGAGCTGACTTGCCCCTGGTTGTTTTTGCTCTTGCCATTTCTTTTCTGAATGAGCTAAATGTCTGTTATGAAACAGCACTCTTCACTGGTATCTAGAAACTCTGATTCGCTTTAGTGGCAATTTAATACCACCACGAGCAAGGCTCTAGCGAAACAGAAAATGTACCCCTAGCTAGGACTAGGGGAACCAAATGCCACCCTGACTGTGCCTAGCCTGAAACCTTACTGTACCCTTACGCTTAAGTATAAGCGAGTATCCAAAGAATAATTCGTATCTTGGGGCATATGTGGAAGACTGCAACTTGGAATGTAGGAAGACCACACAGTAAAAAGTATAAATCACTGAATAAGATGAAAGATAGAAAGGCGTGGAGATGTATAATAAATGGTGTTGCTTTGAGTTTTATTTTAAAAAATGAGAAGCTACTATGCTGCATCGCTAAGTGTGTATCTCTAGCATTCTTCTTTACTTCCAAGAATTCCTTTGGGGCCCAAACGGGACCCAAAAGCTTTCAAAGAAAATAAAACAGATATGCAGCTGAAATTCAGCACTGCATTTGAAAGCATGGCCACCTGCACAGAAAAAAGAGCAAAAATAGGAGGGATAGGAGGGAAGGTCCTGCCGAAGAGGGAGCCTCAGGGGGTGACATCATTCCGTTTCAATGTTCTCAACGTTCCACATTTGCTCACTGACCCAAAAAGATTGGGGATCCCTGCCTTATATTGAGCCAGGCCATGGGTCAATTTCATCTAGTAATTTTCTTTTATAGGATCTCTAAGTATTTTTCAATCCAATCTTTCTCGGCCTTTTCAAACATCAGCTTTTCTATTTTCAAAGCATGAACTCAACCACAAAACTTTATTTCTCCCCTATGTAAATGGAAAATGAGTTGAGTTTGGCACTAAATTTCTTCTCCATAACTAATTATCTCCTAATCATGAAGCCCATAATCTTAACATAATAGATTTTAAAATATAGTATTTAATCTGCCTCACATGAAACCCAAAGCAGGTATGTGATAATGTATTACAGAGGTAGGGGGATGATCTGACCAAGAGTTAGATTGCTCCCCGGGCCTCTTTATAGGAGCTCAGTGACATCAGTGTGTGAGGACAGGAAGTCCATTCATTTTAAAGCACTTTGAAACGTTGGCTTTCTTATGAGTTCCTTCTGCCTATAATTTATCTATCCTGTTGGGAAAAAGCAAGGATCAGACAAAACAGGCCCCAAGGGAGAGGGAGAGCTTTGGTGAGGACTTTATTTGAGACCTGCTGATGAGTGTTTTATCTGCCAAAACAAAAGCCGGTTGGATGCCACCTGGCAGCAACCAATTATCTTCTTTCAGCCAGGAGGCCTGTCAGCCATAATCTGTGCAAAATGTTTCCTTAGTCTTTGGACAGAGTGAAAACATTAATTATAAGATATGGGATATACATTAAACTTAATTTACTGCTCTGCTCCAGGTTGGATTTGGATTCCAGGTTTATTCACAATTAAACTCTGTGCCATCCATAGCTTAAATCACCTGTACAAATCATCAGAGGTCATGGATACATGGAAGACAGTAGGAAAAACAGAAAGCAACTTGTTATTTACAGAAATGCAGCCAACCTATGGTACAACTCTTCAAAGACACTGAAGGGAGCTTGACAGAGCAAATAGGATGTCTCCATGATAGGAAGACAAGACTGCTGACTTTTGAGGTCTCCAGTGAAGGCTCTATTCAAGATGTTCTGCCCTCATAAGATAAATAAGAAGAAATAAAGGGTAAGATCTTTTCTGCAGTACAGATTACCTTCTCTCTTTTGGGTAGCATCATAACATAGTTTAATTGTATAGGAGGTTTACAGGGAGGGCAATGCATAAACTGGTTACACTGCAGTTGTTTTGATTCTAATGATTTTATTTGATATTTTGGTCTGCTGGTTACTATAACTATTTTTTCAGAGTAAGCTAATAAAGCCATCTTTAACATTGCTACAGCATTTAAAATAAGGTGGTTTGTTGATGAAATTCTGTAAAATATTCCAGATCATCAAATTATAGATCACTCTTTGAGAGGTCAGTTAAGTAGTATTTGAACAAAATACAGATGAATGAAAACCAACGCTAAGGATTAGAAAACACATCTGCACAACTAAGATGGTGTGATTCCCTTGTCTTGAAGGACTACTGGAATGTAAAATGTATACAAAGGCAGCTGCTTCACTAGACTTTTTCCATCTAGGAAATAAATGAGTGTCAAAAGGATTCATGACTGTTTTTCACCTGGGTGGAGGGAGAGGTCTGGGAAGGAGAAAAATTGATGCTTTAGGCTTTATTTTGGCCCTAAAAGCTGGTAAAAGGGTGCCATCAAAATGTCTTGGGTTTTGTTACTGAATGTTGGCAACCCAACTTAAGGGTGCTCTAGGGGCAACCCCCCCGCCCCCCTTAAGAGTTGCAGCCCAGAGGATGCATCCCCACAAAAAGACAAGACCAATCACATGCACTGTATTGTACAAAGTGGGCAAGATGAGAACACATTTTAAAAAAATCACATAACACTGCATTCAGAAACAGAGAGACACGGAAAGTGTTCTCTTTAACCCCCAAAAGAAAACACAGCTAAGAGGTCTCCTGCCAAGGGCTTTGCTACTTCAGGCACATTTATCCACAGCCCTGCTTTCTTCCAGTTACAGAGCCACACTCTGAAAAATATTTGCCTGACAAGAGAAAGAACAGGAAAATAAGGCGGTGGAGGACTGAGCTTTCCTCAACACACATCTAGAAGGGCATGTTAGAGTTAGAAGGGGTCTGCTCTTCTGTTTTTATATTTGAACAAGGCAAGCACTTGATTATTTAGTTCATGTATCTCTATTGCTGAGATCTTCAGTACTGAACCTATGGATACCAAGGTGCCTGAATAAAAACATATTTTTAAACAAAATTTTAAAAGGACGCTGACACACTGCAGGCAAAGCATCAATCTCCAGAACCAACTTTATTTCCAAGAATCCCACAGGGCCTGTTACAGAGTTTTTAGAATGAAGAAAAAGCAGGAGTGGTTGCAGGACAGGATTTGTCTGTAAATATATCTACTAGCCCAGGGCAAGACAAAAGGCAAGCTAAGAATTGATAGTGAACCTTTCCCATGCTGAGGAGAATAGCAGAGGCAGTCTCACCAGTTGGTCTTCTGGTAAGTTGGGAGTTTTGTGATTAGGCAAGCCCCTCACAGCAAAGATTTTCTTGAGTACCCACAACTTGCTCTCAAATGTTGACCAAATCAAAAAATGTTGAAGATTCCGGATATATTTATTATTTATTTATCCCAACGTTCTCCAACCTGGAATCCTCCCAATGGATTGGGACTGCAACTCTCAGAGTTCCCAGCCAGGATGCTTCTTGATCATTCTGGTTAAGAATTCTGAGGATTACCAAGAATTCCAGATTGGAGAAGGGTGATTTAATGGCATTAGCACTTCCTTTCCTCTTAATTATCTAGCTAACTTTGAAACCAGCTGGAGTGAAACTACACTCTTTGTGCACGATATTTGTGTAGTATTACCCGGCTGCACATGGCAGCTGTTCAATTACATGATGTTCAGTAAAAAGCTGGCCAAGATCACACATTTTTTTAAAAAATATTTTTGTGCTGTGGGATAAAGGTAAAGGTACCCCCCGCACATTTGTGCAGTCGTGTCCGACTCTAGGGGCCGGTGCTCATCTCCGTTTGTTAGCCAAAGAGCCAGCGTTGTCCGAAGACGCTTCCACGGTCATGTGGCCGCATGACACGCGCGGAACGCTGTTACCTACCCACCGAAGTGGTACCTATTCATCTACTTGCATTTGCATGCTTTCGAATTGCTAGGTTGGCAAGAGCTGGAGCTAGTGCGGGAGCTCACTCCGCATGCAGGGCTAGGGATTCGAACCTCCCAACTTGCAATCTTCCGATCGACAAGCCTGGCATCTTACCCACTGAGCCACCATGCCCCTCATGCTGTGGGATACTTATGCTGTAATAATTTTGCAGAATTACATAAGTTAAGGAAATTACTTCCCTCCTTCCTCCATCTAAATGTCTTGATTTATAAATATGCCAGTAGTTGTTTATGCATCCTGAGTGTGCATGTACAGTGCATATACCTCCCAGTTGGTGGTATGTTGGCAACAATATGTTGGCTTTAAAGGCAGTCTCTAGAGCAGAGCTTTCCAAACTGTGTGTCGGGACACGTTAGTGTGTTGGCTGCAGTGTCTGGGTGTGTTGTGGCTGCTGCTGCCTCCGAGCCCTGCCAGGATTCCACACAGGTCCTAGTGCCTGCCTTGTGCCTTGCTGCCTCCAAACCTGCTGTGATTCCGCGCAGGTCCTAGTGCCTGCCTTGTGCCCTGCTGCCTCCAAACCTGCCCTGCCAGGATTCTGCGCAGGTCCTAGTGCCTGCCTTGTGCCCTGCTGTAAGAATGTGTCGCGAAATGATGCATGTCTAAAAAGTGTGTCACCAACATGAAAAGTTTGGAAAGCTCTGCTCTAGAGATCTGAGCTTCCAACAGAATAGTGTGAGCATGCTTGAGGTAAAACTGGGCCTTGGTTACACTTGTGGAATACTGGCCAAAATGGGTTAAAACTGACCAACACTGTCCTAATTGTTAGCAGGGAATACTGCATCTGACACTAAGCCTGTAATCTAATATTTGCCTTTCTATTTTCCTAAAAAAACATTTATGTGGAAATTTCAATTAACCAAAGCCATAATTCTTGACTGACGTCAGTATTTACAAACTCACCAAGTGACAACCAATATAAGAGGAATATATGGTGAAGAACATGAATTAATGAACAAAATGAAAGGCATTCATTCATATTTTGAGAGAGCGAGCGCATGCACGAGCCTTCACATCAGTCTTGTCTCTTTGTGACTGCCTGGTCAAGTCCCTGTAGTCTTGGCAACATTTTCGAAAGTGGTTTGCCAGAGGCAATCAGAGTGCTTGACAGGACCATTCATGAGTGGCCTCTCCCCACCTGCTTATCCCATGCAGCTCCTTGGTTTACTGAGGAGATCTGAGAAATGGAGCAGATAAAGAGATGCCTGGAGCAATACTGGTGGAAAACAAAAAACAAATATGATTGATCATGAGTAAAAGCTCAGGTGCGAGCCTACTCAGTGATAAAGGTGGCAAAGTGTCTTCTCTGTCCTTATTGCATCTGTGGAATGCTGGCCAGCTACACCACTTAAAATGTCCCTGATCCTTCTGGGGAAGGAGGGGCTAGAAGATCTAGCCAGTAGAAGCTGTGATCCCCTGGTCGAGCATTTTGTGGATAGAATGGCTCACATTTGCTCTAAGTTGGACCCTGGATGGACAGAATCTGAAATGACAGAGGTGAAGTAGTGTCATCTAGGAGGCTTTTGACCTGTGGATCCTGAGGAAGTCAGCAGAGTCCACTGCGATCTTAGCTCTGCCACTTGTGGATTGGACCCATGCCCCACTTGGCTAGTTGAAGCAGACAGGGAAGGGACAGGGAGCTGGATCTGGGCTATGGCTAATGCCTTTTTTGCAGGAAGGGGAGATGCCAGAGGTCCTTAAAGAGGCATTAATTTGGCCACTCTCCACTCAGAAACCCTTTAGAGATCTAAAAAAACAGGATTAACTGTTGTTCTATTGCTAACCTCCTGTTGGGGGAGAAGATTATTGAGAAAGTGGCGCGGCTGCTGTTGCAGAGGGCTCTGAAGGATACAGATTACCTGGACCCTTGGCAGTCTGGGTTCAGAGCTGGCCATGGGAAAGAAACTACATTGGTCACTCTAAGGGATACCCTATTGGAAGCTTGGATGGTATTGGCATGACCATCCTTATCATCTTAGATCTTTCAGTCACTTCTGATACTGTCAACCACAGTATCCTTCTGCCTCATGGGAGGATGGGGAGTTGGTTATGGTGTTACAGTGGTTCCACTCCTATTTGAGCAGACAGCTCCAGAGGGTGGATGTGGGAAAGAAGAGGTCGAATTCATGGGTACTTAATTACAGAGTGCCTAAGAGTTCAGTCCTTTCCCCTATTCTGTTCAACATCTACACGAAACCACTGGGAGAGATTATCCACTGATTTGGAGTGAAGTATCATCCATATGCAAATGATACCCAATTATACAAACAATTTTTTATTATGGCCTTTGGCCAATCAATGAATACATAAAATCCCTTAGCTGGAGTCTCTCTCTTATGGATAAAATTGGCTTAACATACTCTATGTAATTACAACAACAAAGACTGGCTTTCATCATAATAACAATACAAAAAGCCTTTGCAACCAGTTTAGTTATGTCACATCTGCAAGAAAATACTGTAGGTAGCAGAGAATAGTTTCTTCCTGAGAATCTCAGAAGTAGTAGATCTATAAGTTCCTTCCTTATATTCCATTAAAGGGTACAGTATAAAAGGACATGTGTCACCAAGGCACCAGAGTTATAGGACAGGTTTTTTTTCCCCGTCCAGTCATGTCCGATTCTTGGAGACAGCCCGGACACGTCCCTGCAGTTTCCTTAGCAAGGTTTTTCAGAAGTGGTTTGCCTGCTTCCTAGGGCTGAGAGAGAGGGACTGGCCCAAGATCACCCAGCTGGCTTTGTGCCTCAGGAGGAACTAGAACTCAAGGGCTCCTGGTTTCTAGCCTGGTGCCTTAACCACGACACCAAACTGGCTCCCGCACAGGACAGATACTACCAGAGAATTGGTGCTTTGAGAATCTCTTCTCTAGGTTGGATAAGGGAAGTATGTTAAAACGGGCCTTTGAAAAGGAAATCCTGAAGTTAGAAAAGGTAAGCATAGAGAGAGAATTTGCTCATTTGTTCTTCAAAGAAAAGTATATACCAAAATGAAAGGGAGAACAGATGGTCCCCATTCTTATGGCCTTCTGGAAGGAGTAGAAAACATGGCTCTTCCTGAGGGACTTTGGGAAGTTAATTGTATACAATGGTGCCATTTTCTATAATTCCATAATTTTAGTCTTTTATTTTTTAGTTACCATTTTAATTACTTCTACTATTATTTGTATTGTTTTTATTATGCAAATTCTGCAAGCCGCTTAGAGTCTGGTTGGTTTCCGGCAGTCAGATAAATTTCATAAGCAAACAAACAATGAGAAAATGAGCTCTCCACTGTCAGTTCTTCAATCAGTGACTTTTAAATATCCACAGGGTATTTCACTAGGCAGCCTCCATCCACGCTGTACATCCGTTGTCTAGGTATCACGTTTTGAAAATTGGCTAAACCCTGATCAGGGTTAGGATTAGAAGCAATTGGTAGATGTTTTCCATGCTGGTAGGGGAATTCATGAGGCCACATGACCGTGGAAGCGTCTTCGGACAACGCTGGCTCTTTGGCTAACAAACGGAGATGAGCACCGGCCCCTAGAGTCGGATACGACTGCACAAATGTGCGGGGGGAACCTTTACCTTTATGGGAATTCACCTTTTCTTAGTTTGTTCCACCATAAATCTGTAAGGACAGCACCAATCAGTGACTTCATTACTAAGGCAGAATAGGGCTCAGCCATTGAGGTACAGCAATTTATGCTGGTCTGCTTTTCTGCCAACTGAAGAATTGGAGAAAAGCATAATGCAGGCATGAGAAAGAACTGTTACCTGTATCCCTGTCAAAGACAGCAGTCCATATTAACGGGGACAACATTATCAATTGGTTTTGCCACACTTTGGGCACTCTGCCATAAGCACAATCAAATCCTAGATTTTTCCTACACATGCTCCTGCTATTCTATGCAAGTTAGGATTTCTAATCTAGAGAGTAACTTGCAAGCCAATATGTTGCCTACATCTCATCAAGTCAGAGGTAAATTCAGGATGCATGAATATGTACATGTGGGAGAAGTGAAGTTTATTATACATTTGCTGACTTAGAGAAAGCAAAATAGGTCTGTATTATGGAATGTTTTCCATGATTGGTTGCTAAATTATTAGACTGGAATACGATGGGAGTAAAACTTATTGAGCAGACACAAAGATAAGGTTTGTGTGATGTCCCTTTGGTTATTTAATGCATTTACAAATAAATGCATAAGGAATACTTGTAGTGACATTAAAAGTGTGTTGGCTGGGGATGTAAAAGTACGTGTACTTTTACCTGGCGTTTATTGTTGAGAACCCAAATTATTTACACCAGACATTAGATAGACTGAATGATGTAAACATGAGCATAGATCTGAAATTAATGTATCAAAGACCAAGGTAGTTTGAAGTGCTGAATGAGAACTGAATACAAAAGTGAGTGGTGAATATATAGTACATTGAGGTCATTCTGTCATTCAGAGGGAATGAATAAGGATCAAATTGTAAAACTAATAGATAAAAGTAAATGGATTAAAAGGAAGGAGAAGATCAAGAAAGTTATGGAATAGATGATACCCTTAAAAAGTGAAGAGGTGAGGCTGAAAGAACAAAAGGCAATGTATGTATCAGTTTATGGATATGGTGATAGCAAGGGCAGATTGCAAGGATAGAAAGATATAGAGAGGCTGAATGTTGTCTGTGTAAGCTAAATTTAATTATGCTGTCTTCTTTTTCTAATGCTTTTAATTTCTTTGGTTTATGACTTCTTCTTCTGTATTGTGTATAAGATTGTTTATCCTGAAAGATAACAGCAATATGTATGCTGGGTATGTATGTATGCACCAATACTGTATATATGTACCAATACTACAGACTCTGAAGCACTCAGGAAATCTCAATATAATTTTTGTAAAACATGCATACACGTAACACATGCATGCACGAACGCACACACATATTGAAGGAATGAAGTAAGGAGTCAAGCTGCAATTTAGGAGATCCCAAATCAGAATATTAAAGTTGGATACTGATAATTAAAATATAATTTTAAAAACTACTCAAAGGTAAGTGGCTTATGCTTTTATCCCTATCAAGTTTTCGTTCCCTTATTTAAGCAAGAATGGCTTCCATATATATTACATATTATGCAGTAAGACAAATTTAAGCATCCAGGGTATGATTTTTAAGGGGAAAAAGAATTTGACAAAATAACTGAAATCAAAAATATATGAAAATTTTAAATGTTTATAAATATTGTATGTCAGTTGCAGTACAACAAAGAGGAAGTTAGAAACTAAACAATAACCCATAACTGAGAATCTTCATCAACGATAACCTATAACGTTTTTAGAAGTTTTTCTTCTATCTTTTTTTCGTGTCTGTGTTTTATATCCTTAAATAACAAAATATTGGAGACTTAGGTACAGCTCAGAGATTCAAAAAGATCTCTACAATCATTTTTCTAACTGTAAAAATAACTCAAGGTATTCTTTTTTTATGGTTAATTTTTCAACAATATACTGAGTACTAACTGTACAACCCTGATAACTTCTTTGTCTTCTTACTGATACTATATTATTTTTCCCTTTTCCCTTTGTTTTCTTTTTCTTCTTTTAAAAAATGATTAACAAAAAATGAATTTAATTCAAGTTTTGTCTTTCTTGTTTACTCTAGGACAGATAAGTCAGAAGATGAATGGAAATGCTTATCCAACTAAACACTGTAGGAGTAAAATCTAAAACCCAGTTTTGAGTTTTCCTACGAAGACTGCACAGGGATGGGGGAACTCCAAAGCAACCGAAGAAGGATTACACTAGATTGTTTGCCCGTGAGTGGCACAGCTGTAACTCATCCCAAAGCTCACTTCTTGCAAATGCTGTGACTCAGACTAAACTGAGCTGTTCCACCTCTACCATCCAGCTGTCGGGACAGTATTGCCATCAGAAGAGTTGCTAAGTGTTACCAAATATGTCTATAAACACCAATGAGGCTGTTACAGCAAAAGGCAGCTAAAAATACACCCCACTCCAAGCACATTCCATCACATTTTGATAGATCTTCTTTTGGTGCTGTACTTATTAACTTAATGGAAACAGCATCTTTATGAATCCAGAGACTTTATTTCAATGCAAGAACCTGCTTTAAAGCGATTTTAGGTCAACACTTTATAACTCAGGGCTTTCCAAAGTTTTTCCCGCGGTGACACACCAACCGGCGTTGGTGTGTCGCCGCGGGAAAACCTGGAAGTGCGGCAGCGCACAAAAACCCGGAAGCGCTGCTGCTGCTTTCGGGTTTTGCGCGCTGCAGTTGGTGTGTCGCCACGGGAAAACCCGGAAGTGCTGATGATGATCAGCGCTTCTGGGTTGTGTGGCGACACACCAGACTGTGTGTGGCGACACACTTTTGTGTCGCGACACACAGTTTGGAAAGCTCTGTTATAACTCATTCTAGAACACATGGTTCATTTTAATTAGGTAAAATCCTCATAGCTGTTGCAGAGTTCTCTGAGTAAAACGCTTAAAATTGGATTCTGGGGTCTGCATAATACCTTGCCTCACCCAAAATCTACCAAAATCAGAATAAGAGATGCAAAACAAAGAATCCTGATCTTCATGAGGATTTCCTTGAAGTGTGTCTGAGAACTACTACTAATATAAATTTCATGAATAGAGTTTTGGACTTCAACTTCAATTACTTCCATTTTGTTTCCAGGTTCAATTCAAACCAAGTAAGTAAGTACGTAAGTAAATAAGTTTATTGTTGTAACCACAGGTCATAACATATCTGGTGAGTCCATAAAACAGGTCATTTTCAGAAGCTGGACGTTCCTCCTGAAGGAGATCAGATTGGTTCATACTTAATGCTGTTTTAGTGGGGCAAAAATTTTGTTTTGTTCTGTGTAAATTGCTCTCAAATTTATTGCAGAGGAATTTTGATTTGTTTTTCTTCACATTCTTTGATTTCTTTTATGTTTTCATTACGTATTTATTTCATACTGTTTCAATCTGCAGTATTGGAATGTATAAATAAAAAAAGGTTACATGGATGAAGTTCAACTTCTCCTTCCTGCAGAATTTTTTTAATAGCTCATAATACCTAGGGCTAGGTACCAGTTGGGTATATCCAAGATGCTGGAGATGTAAAAGGAGAAGCAACTTTGGTCAAGACATCTATATAAATAGAGGAGCTCTTTCAGAGCAGATGATACAACAGTTACGATCTCCCCCTCATTGCTGCTGGAAATCAATATGTAATGGAGAAAGAAACTTGAAATATGGAGATGAAACTGTTATGAATAGAGACTAGACAGCTCCAAAGAGATGTAAGTAAAGGTTCCCCCCGCACATTTGTGCAGTCGTGTCCAACTCTAGGGGCCGGTGCTCATCTCCGTTTGTTAGCCGAAGAGCCAGCGTTGTCCAAAGACGCTTCCACGGTCATGTGGCCGCATGACACACTCGGAACGCCGTTACCTACCCACCGAAGTGGTACCTATTCATCTACTTGCATTTGCATGCTTTCGAATTGCTAGGTTGGCAAGAGCTGGAGCTAGTGCGGGAGCTCACTCCGCATGCAGGGCTAGGGATTCGAACCTCTGAACTTGCGATCTTCCGATCGACAAGCCTGGCGTCTTTCCCGCTGAGCCACCACGCCCCTTCCAGAGAGATGTACTTCTTTTTAAAACTAAGAACAATCCTGATTCATTTGCAGTGCCTTGTTAGATTCCCACGCTCCAGTCAAATGGAATGTGATGGGACAAGAGGAGAGAGCTCAGTTCCCAGAAACTGCTAGACATGAGGTTCGAGTCAAGAAAATAAAAGGGATACTAAGGGAATAAAATCTTGACCAGAAATCTCATCATCCCAACAGATTAAACAAACTGCTACTCATGGGATTAAAAAACAACAGCAGCAACAGCAAGAAATACCATCAAGTAAGAGAAAATAGAGGGACAATCTCAGTTAAGTGAAACTATAATGGCTTTTGTTTGCTTTCAAAATGCTTTTAACCAGTGGTCTTCAGTATTTTTAGAACTGCAATCTACTTTTGGTTCAAGGATGCACTTGGTGACTCACTTTTAAAATTTCTATCATTTATTTGAATGCCTGCAGTTGGCAACTCCTTAAGTCAGGCTGAATCCAGTAGTATGTCAGCAGACCAACTGAAAGTCAGTGTTTCATAGTTCAGTTCAGTTCTTTATTTCGTTCACTGCCCAATACAACTGATAGAACATGTAACAGGTAACATGACTGTTGTGTGCATTGGGTTTTACACTGTTTTGTATTGTTTTTACCTGCTGCAAGCTGTCCAGATTAGCTCTGGGAGATGGGCTATATAAATCAAAGAAATGAATGAATGAATAAACTGAACAACCCAAACAAAAATGTTTATAAAACAGTCATGTGACTTAATAGATATGCATATAAAGAACATGTAAACGTTAAACCTTATAGTAATGTGTGAATGAGAGTGCAATTCTAGAAATGTCTACACCAAATTAGAAGTATATTTGTGGGAAAGAGTATAAGACTTTGAAGCTAGTCTAGGCATTGCCCAGCTACATCCAGCCTTAATTGCCTTAGCTATCTTATTCAATAACTTAGCAAGATGAAACAGCTACAGAGTGTAGGAACTCCTTGAACTGGACCGGGAGGCCTTGTTCACTTCCCGGTTGGATTACTGTAACAAGCTCTACATGGGGCTGCCCTTGAAGACCACCTGGAAGCTACAACTGGTCCAGAAGCCGTGGAGCATTCAGTGTTGGGTGCCCACATTACACGCCTGTTGTGTGAGCTGTACTGGCTCCCCGTTTCCTTCCATGTGCAAGTCAAGATGCTGGTTATCAGCTTTAAAGCCCTACATGGCACAGGGCCAGGTTATTTGCAGGATTGCCTCTCCGTATGGACATCTAGGTCGGATTGGGTAGGCATGTTCCTGGTCCCTTCCCTTAAATGCTGTCATCTTACAGGACCTAGGAAGCGTGTCTTTTCCGTGGCAGCCCCTGCCTATGAAACACCTTTGCCCCTGGCAGATCCCTACCCTTTTAACCTTCTAAAAAATACTTAAGACCTGGCGTTTCCCCCAAGCGCTGGGATAGGGTGAGATTCGCATGGGGCAAACTGCATGGGAAAGTTTAGCTGTGGTGCCAGGTCTTTTTTTGTTTTAATGTTTTTATTTCATTGTTGATATATATTGTTTTTATTTTTGGGTTGTGAGCCACCCAGTCTGGTTTAATGTGGGCAGCCACGTAAATATCATTCATTCATTCATTCATTCATTCATTCATTCATTTCGGAATATAGGCACGAATCTACACATATATGTATATGCATATATGTGTTGGTGTATGCATATACATTTGTATATGTGCATTGGTATATACTGTGAATATAATAAGCACACAGGTACATATTTGCCAGTCACTCATTTACTGTTTCCACTAGCTGATAATAACTCATACTGCATTAAAACTTTATATTACATTTTCTGCCGTAAATCAAAACGAACATTTAAATTTTGATTCACCTCACAAGGATGCAAAAAGAATGCCAATGATTAAATTCAGAGATGAAATAATATTCAGTGTCCTCATACTTCATTATCCTTTCTTATGTAAATGATGTTATGAGAAATAAGCCAGAGAGCCACTTTGTCAGCAGTATAAGCAGCACAGTTGGATCTTGGAACAAAAGTTCCAGCAAATAAAGCAACATAAAATACGTAACGAAACGATCGGTTCCCATTATCAGGCCACTGAAGAGCCACTAAACCAGTTCTGCAAAGGACAGGCCCTGGGCCAAATCTGGCCCACTGCCTGTTTTTGTGCAGCCCACGAGCTAAGAATGGACAGGCAGCAGATCGCTGGGCCCAAGCCTCAGTCAAGCCTCTGGGGCAAGGGACGGAACTGAGTGTACTGGGGTGTACTGGGCAGTGGCAACAGTATCCTTGCTGGCAGGCTGGTGCCATCCAATGGCTGCCACGCTCCTTGGCTGGCAGATCTGCCAGCCGCACCCGCAGAGGCAAAGAAGGGGCAGGAACTGGCTCTTTTCAGAAAAAGTTTGCCGACGCCTGCTCTAAAGTTTAGAGCAGCACCAAAGGATTTCACACATTTCCCACCTGTTTCACTTGGTTTAAAAATTATGTAATTTGTTTACATTTTACAACTGTGTTGAAAATAGATTTTTGACAAGAAAATAGCTGTCTGCAATATGTGAACTAGACACCCTAAACATGCCTTCTTCCCAGGCTCCTTAAAATGGTACTTTTGTTTTGCGGCAGCACAGGAGGGAGAAAAGATAGACTGTAAGATGGATTGGCTGATGAAATATATTTGCATTTCCATTGTAAAAAGTATGTTAAGGATAGAATAAAACTCAAAGGATGTCGTTTGGAGCAGAGTTCTTACAAACATTCAATTTAATACAGCAAGAGTGGAAAACTGAACAATCTATGCACGGAATTCCAAATCAAATCAAAGCACGTAACAGTCCCTTCCTGTTCCTAAATCTGTTTTCCCAGTTACAAAACAATCCTGCCTGAACACACCTTATCCTGCTTTGCAAACAAATCCACAAAGCCTACTAGTACATAAATATATTATCTGCCCAGCTGACTGGCTCAATGCAATGCCTTACCTCGGTGCTTTTGAACAGTAACATCCCCAAAGCTGAAGGATCGGTCTTCAAGGAGTTGGAGAAACTGAGACATCAACAAACATGCAGCTATTTTATCCCTTCCACCCAATCTTGGCACAGCCAGGTAACTCCTCTCCTAAACAGATGCCCAGGAAGAATTATATTGTCCTGCTCTCAGATCATAAGGAGGTTGTGAGATTTTTTTTCTGGCACCACGGTGCTATGTTGTAACAGCAAAATGGTATTCTTAAAAACAGTTATCATCCTAGGGTCTGTCTTATTACGGTTTTTACCTGTTTTGTAATCTTTCTTTTTTCTTTCCTTCTTTCTGGGGTGGTGGGATTCTGATCATTGATTGAAATAAATTGTGACTGATTCAAACACAATCTATGCCCTGCCTACTGAAAAAGAATCAAACCAAAGAATGAATATAAGCCTGCATTAAAATAAAGATGATGCTAGGAAGAAACAGATGCACATATACAGTACATCATTGGGTTATGCTAACAAAAGGCTTAATGTGTGGCTACCAGGCATTCACGCAGCCATACTATGTGCTTCAAACTAAATTTTTCTCAACATGTCAGAAGGGTGTTGTTAGTCACCTGTTAACATGAACATTTTCTGAGAAGGAAATCACAATCAAAAATCAAAGAACATACCCAATCAAGAAGATTGTTTATAAACCTCCTCAGTTTTAATTTTGTTCTCAAACTAGTTTTCATCCCCTTTTTGGGCAAGAAACTGGCAGTGTGTATACAGCTTTATACAGAGCTGCAATGAGTGTTTATGTGAAGTTCTTAGGTTGGCCAACTGCATGGATCTGTAAACCTAGCCAGACAAGATGATTAATTTATGGTTCACCTTTTCCACCTTAGGATACTGAATATGTTTAGATTAATGCTATTACAATGTCTTGCACAGTGAAAGGAAAAAAGTCCCTGCCCCATCCAAAACTGAGAGCCATAACCAGTCCCTTCAAAATATGTTAGAGACATGTCAGCCTGCTTCTATTACCTCTAAAATTGCTTTTCTGCTGCTCTAATACATAAGGCGGCAAGTTAGAAAAACAAGACAAGATGAAAATTCCCTGCAGAATTTGCTTTATTATTTCAATTCGCTGCTGTTTCCTGTCCAAGTGACTAAACACTTATGAATTTTCAAGTTACACAGATTTAGTAATCCTCGTACACAAAAATACTCTTAACCATTTTTTGGTTTGTTTTACAAGTTGCCCTCTTACTCATAAAGGTGAAAATACTGTTTGGTTCACATACTGTATGTAATACACTGAAATGTAGGCATTTTTTTTTTGAAAAGGGATCATTAGTGTTGAAATCAAGCACTATTCATCCAAACCCACCATTCTCTCCATTTCCTGACTTTCTAACCCACCCTTCCCAGATCTTTCTTCAGAGTCCAAAAGCCCAGCTGTACTTTCCTCTACAACATCTTCCAATCTGCCCAAGCCCAGCTTTCCAGGGAACATTCTCAAATCTGTCTTTCAGTCTCCAGTCCCAGTTGACCAACAGCCAACAGTGGATGGCAGGACACCAGAGTTTTCAATATTCTGAAAAATGGCTTGGAGGGGAAGTTGATATACCAAGTGAAATAACACTCAATTCATAGTCACAAGACACTGGGGATAAACACTTAAACAATCAACAGCAAAATGTTACAAATGCACAGCAGGGGAAGGAATGCATGTATGCACTGCTGAACTTTACTTTATCCACTACCAGTTTCTAAAGGGTTAGCATTACAACAGTTAAAAATCATTAAAAAAAAATTCAAAGCAAATACACAAAGATCTATAGAGGCTTTGTAGGAGTGTTCTACTAAATATGCACTCAAAACCTCCTCATAGTCAAGAGCCTCAAAGGACAGGGTTTCCAATCAGAGAGAGATTTGGAAGCACGGGTAACACAACAGGTTTCCAACTCCCTTAAGACATTGCTGTTTTAAAAAGTGGATGCCTATATGCCCAAGACGACTGGGTGGCACTTGCATATTCATTTTTTACCCCAGCCTACATTGATTCTCATGTATGCAGGCTGAATATCTGCATAAGGCTGCTGAAAATTTAAAGAAGTGTATACCTAATGGACAAGGCTGTATATTATCACCCTGGTTATTTAACTTATATGCAGAGTACAACATGAGAAATGCCGGGCTGGATGAATCACAAGCCAGAGTTAAGATTGCCGGGAGAAATATCAACAACCTCAGATATGCAGACGATACCACCCTAATGGCAGAAAGTGAAGAGGAACTAAAGAGCCTCTTGATGAGGGTGAAAGAGGAGAGTGCAAAAGCTGGCTTGAAACTCAACATTAAAAAAACTCAGATCATGGCATCTGGTCCCATCACTTCCTGGCAAATAGAAGGGGAAGAAATGGAAGCAGTGACAGATTTTATTTTCTTGGGCTCCAAGATCACCGCAGACGGTGACTGCAGCCATGAAATTAAAAGACGCTTGCTCCTTGGGAGGAAAGCTATGGCAAACCTAGACAGCATATTAAAAAGCAGAGACATCACCTTGCCGACAAAGATCCGTATAGTTAAAGCAATGGTTTTTCCAGTAGTAATGTATGGCTGTGAGAGTTGGACCATAAGGAAGGCTGAGCACCGAAGAATTGATACTTTCGAACTGTGGTGCTGGAGAAGACTCTTAAGAGTCCCTTGGACTGCAAGGAGGTCAAATCAGTCAATCCTAAAGGAAATCAACCCTGACTGCTCATTGGAAGGACAGATGCTGAAGCTGAAGCTCAAATACTTTGGCCACCTAATGCGAAGAGAGGACTCAATGGAAAAGACCCTGATGCTGGGAAAGACTGAAGGCAAAAGGAGAAGGGGACGGCAGAGAATGAGATGGTTAGATAGCATCACCGATGTAATGAACATGAATTTGAGTAAACTCCGGGAGACAGTGGAGGACAGAAAGGCCTGGCGTGCTATGGTCCATGGGGTCACGAAGAGTCAGACACGACTAAATGACTGAACAACAACAACAAGATACCTAATGTAACAAAAAGCAAATGAGTATTTAAAAATGTATACACTCTAAAGATAAATTCAGAAAGCTAGGGATTAGCCAAGGCCCTGTGTTATGAGTATGCTGCAATTTTTAATTGTTTTTTATGGTCAGCCAGAATGACTCCCTCCCTAGTTTTTGATTGTGCTGTCTCACTGCTTGGTCTGTTTAATGGGGGAGGGAAAGGTGTCCTATTTCTTCTGAGTCTTTTGAAGACTGCGAGAGTCTTGCTTTCCTTTCTTGTTCCAAGCTTGTTGTTGGGGTGGGGCGTCTGTTGGGTTGTAACTATTAAAAATGGGCAAGCTGTGTCACCTGGAAGCTTTCCATGGTTTCTTTCTGGTAAGGAACCTCACTGGAATGAATGAATGGATGAATGAATGAGAAAATATTTATGACATGCTGACAAGGTCAGGGTTGTTGCTTTGCAATGTGCAATAGTTCATCCTGAGTAGAAGTTCACACAGACAAAAAATTGGTGTTTCATTTAATCACAAATATTGGACTTTGGTACAGGCTGATCAGCATTGAACTGGACAGAAAAGGAACCATATCCAAATGCAAGTTGATGATTTATTTCTGCCATTAGCCATTTCTAAGTATCCCTTGGTCTCTTAGTCACTGTTAATAGCCTTTCAGTCTATTGTTACATCAACAGATGTTCTATAACACAGTAGTAAAAAACATTATTCTGCTAACTTATTCCATGCAATGATCATTGGACTAATTCCTACCTTTGGAGAGACCTTCCCTTCCCCTCTGTTCTGGAATATGGTGTAGCATTCAACCGTTACGTTATATTTTGCTAAAATTAATTACAACTCTCTGCAGGAACCTACACTTAAATACTATTCTTTTCCAAAGCACACTCACTTTTATTTGACTACAAGACAACGTTATATTTATGTGTAATCTATTTCTGATTTTGCAATTCGGGGGATACTGTAGTTAAAATAAAACACTCTTCGTATTTCAAAGCTTGAAAGCATATCCATCCTTCTTTTCAGGCACAACATCATATACTGAATCTAAATTGCTCAGTATTTCTAAGTCCATGCACCACTGTATCAACAAAGAAAAGGCACCAAAGCCTAATTTTGTTGTCATGTGAAGGAGCAACTCAAACCACATGATCTTGAACAGAGAAGGGATGTTTTGCTGTTGCTAAATACCTCAGTCCAGGCATACATTCTTAGCTGCTGGTTTCCATGGGCTGGAGACTATATGTTGCAACCAAGAAATAGTGACATTGCTGCCTATGTATACTGAGCCATTGATGAGAAAAATATCTGAATTAGTTTTTAGGAAGGCTATGTAGGTCTACTGCAGCAAAAAGAACAGAACTTCATGGCACCTTAAAGAATAAGAAATTTATTACCACTGCTTTACAAATGTGTGAGGTTGTTAACTCACATTTATAAATCAGTCAGTATTTATTTGAGACGTTTATCCCCCCAAATAATATGCAGAACAGTAATAATTACTCAACCTGAAAGAAACCCTCTCCCTACTACATAAATATTTCAAGGACGTGTGACTTGCACCAGATACATGTAACAGCCTGATAGTTATATCAATTTCCGGCAGTGAGGATGATTAATAATCCAATCTCAGCCCTTGATGAGATAAGACAGAATAGGCAGATGGCTAGAACATAAAATTCCAAGAGACAAGAGAAATTCATGCATGGATGAGCCTGATAAGAAAAGGGCTATGTTTGTTAGGTACAGGGACAAAGTGAGCCAATTCTGGCCAGACAGATTACTAGAATAGTAATGGGACTGATGCTAGTTAACATAAAATAGTTGCAAAAGAGCTTCTAAAATTCCTGGAGGAAAGTTGATAGAACCTCAGATTTAGAAAAGCATGAAACAATAAAATGACACATTTTGACTATTCTTGGAAATCAAGTATAAAGGTCCATTCTCAGATTGATAAGGATTCAGGAGATGGTTGGGTAAACAGACACCTGCAAGCCCATCCCCTTATCTCTAAGAAGTCCCACCTCCCCACCAATTCACACTAAAGCTGTTGGAAAGAAATGACAAAAGGCTTTGCCTAATGTCTTAGGAAATAAATTGGTTCTTATAGACAATAATTCAGTTGCTGACATTCTTGAAAGTCTATCCCTTTCACTTCAATAAATCCTATCAAGACAACTCTGTAAGATTTGGGCCTGGCAAAAAGGATTACTTTTCGTTTGAGTCAACTGCTCAAGAGTCTAACAACAGGTGAGATTCTAGGAAACTGGGAAGTTGGCAAGCATTGTCCTAGATTTTTGCCAAGAATCTAGAATACAGTAGATGATTAAACTGTTTTTTAAAATTTATAAAAATGACCATTAGGAATTACCAATACTTTTATCAAGAATAAATCATTTTGGGCCAACCCTATCTCAGTCATAAAAAAGATTGTGGGAATGCTCTAAATATAGTATCCTTTGATTTCACCATATACTAGGTCTCCTATGATATCAGTGGATTGAAAGCGGACTGGAATCAACTGGTAGGTCTCTAAATGATTTGTCATATATCTCTAGGATATGACTTATAGTTTTTTAATGAGAACATTATAATTTTTATTAATTGTTTCTCATTCTGATTGTTTTTTCCTCAGTAAAACATGTCTTTGTTTAATCCGCTAAAGTGTGTAAAAAGAATTCTTATTCCCTGGTAATTCATACATATATTTGTATGAGTATATGACTCATGGGATATCATAGATTATGCCTCTAGAGTCAACCATTTTCTGTCTGGCGCTAGTTGGTAGACCTCAATGTTTTAGTAAAAACCAAAAATAGAATCCATGAGGATGAACTCTGCGATCCATTTCTGCAATATCTTTGTTGACATATAATAAGATGTTGGCATGACTATTCCTCTAAGATGGATCCACAGTTGGTTAAACTCAACCATTAAGAAAACACTAAAAAACAGCGGTTGTATTGGGCATCTGCATTTATTGCCCTAAGCATTTTGTTAATTCCTTACCAAGAACAACTCTTTATATAAAGCTATAACTTTTTTTTCCTTTTAAGCAATCATAAGCAATAATGCTAATTTATGGCTCCACAACAGCTTGGAGCCAGTAATTACACCAGAGCTTTCCAAACTGTGTGTCGGGACACATTAGTGTATCGGCTGCAGTGTCTGGGTGTGTCACGGCTGCTGCTGCCTCCTGGCTTCCACCCAGATCCTAGTGCCTGCCTTGTGCCTTGCTGCCTCCAAACCAGCTGTGATTCCACACAGGTCCTAGTGCCTGCCTTGTGCCCTGCTGTAAGAGTGTGTCACAAAATGATGCCCTGCTGTAAGAGTGTGTCGCGAAATGATGCATGTCTAAAAAGTGTGTCACCAACATGAAAAGTTTGGAAAGCTCTGAATTACACAATCCAAAGCTTCAATAGCGGAAGGAATGCAGGTACATTTCAGATATTTTAACCTGGTCATGACATGGTGAAGGCACTGAAAAATGAAGCCCTAAGAATTAGATATATTTAGTTAAGAGAAAATAGGATTAAGCTAAGACAATGCAACTATCATCAAAACTCTAAAGATATGCTATGAAGAAAATGATTTACTTCCTATTGTGCCAGAGGAAATAACTAAACAGAAAGGGTAGAAATTGGAACAAAAACAAAACAGACATTGGCTAAACGTTAGGAGAAAGGTATCTCTCTCTTCTACAAGTGTGAAAGAACTATTGTGTGGTAGAAGAGATTGCCCTGGGAAATGGTGGGGTCTCCCAGATATTTAGAGCAGAGACTGGGCCACTAGCTGCCATGGATATTGCGGCATCACACTGCATCATACCGTCTGGCCATTCTGGGATCAGCCTGGCCCTTTTCTAGAACATTCCCTTCCCAGAACAGTAGGTTTGCACATGCCCATTAGAAATCCTTTCTAGCACAGAGTCTAATTATCTGGTCTATTTTATAATCCAAGATCCTTATTATAGTCATGATTTGTTGACTGGAAATAAGGTGCCTTGGTCACCTCATCTGTATAATGGGATCACTAGGCAGTATTGTTGTTGTTGAAAATATTTTGCCATTAAAGTGTATATAAGGTAAAGGTAAAGGTTCCCCCCGCACATTTGTGCAGTCGTGTCTGACTCTAGGGGCGGTGCTCATCTCCGTTTGTTAGCCAAAGAGCCAGCGTTGTCCGAAGACGCTTCCACGGTCATGTGGCCGCATGACACGCGCGGAACGCTGTTACCTACCCACCGAAGTGGTACCTATTCATCTACTTGCATTTGCATGCTTTTGAATTGCTAGGTTGGCAAGAGCTGGAGCTGGTGCGGGAGCTCACTCCGCACGCAGGGCTAGGGATTCGAACCTCCCAACTTGTGATCTTCTGATCGACAAGCCTGGCGTCTTATCCGCTGAGCCACCACGCCCCTCAAAAAAAAAGTGTATATAAGGTACATTTTATATGAGTAACTGAAATCACGTCAAAATTATTTATGAGAATGCGCCAGTATATAAGTTATGTATATTTATTTTTTTTATCAAAGTTAGTTATTGGGTTGCAGTTTGATAACTAGAAAGACTATGACTGTATGTAAACAGAGGCTTCCTAGAGCTTAGGGAGGGCTATTATTTCTTCTTGAATAGTTTAATAGCTACAGGTTTGTTGATTCTGCTTCCAAAAAATGTTAAACTGCAGATGCCACGGCCTGAACTTTCTGCTGTACTACTGAATTACGTCGTTGCACCACAAGCAAGGTTTTAAAATCATAAAACTTTTTATGGACCAAGAAATGATGATAACAGATGTTTAACTTAATCTAGGAAACGTGAGCAGACAGGAAGATTAATTGCACATGGGAAATTCATATCAAATTAATGTCCATTAATGGCAATTTAAACTGTGAACATGTCAGAACCATTAATTCATTTTTATAAGACAGTTTTTTTAAATAGAGATTAAATATGTTATTGATTATAAGAGTACTGTAAACCTAACTGATTTTTATAAAATGGTTTTATTTAGAAGTTATTTTTTTTAATTCTTGCTTTTCAAACATGTTATCTCAATCAGTACAATGGCTCCAAATATAGGTATAAAATATGAATTTACTCCAAATCAAACACGTTGCTCTCTGTGAGTGCATTTCCAGGCATTGAGATTTGGAGGCAAGAATCCTTATGACAAGCAGCAGCTATGGGCAATCAAAGAAAAGAAAGAGTTTGTGTCCAGGAGCCATGAAAGATGAACAGCAACCAGACTGATATACGTATATAACCCTTTGACTGGTGGAGATCTTTCAGCAGACATTTTAAACTATATCTTTATGATTGAGATGATTTATGATTGAAATTAGATTTTCAGGTCAGTTTCAATATGACACTCCATAACATGAGTAACATGCGTTACTTAACATTTTTAACACAAATATATTCTGATGATAGGAACCAAGAGATTATATTTACCAATTAGCAGGATTTCTGAGAAACTCAGGAACATTTCATAGTCTCTGCCATATATTGTTGCTAACACATGATCATTCTGAACAGGCATTTATGTACCAATCAAGTACTGTGATTTCATTAATGTACTTTAATATTACTTCTAAATAATTATAATAATTATTAACGACTCACACAAACCTTACGTATTAATGATCTGAATTAACCCAAGAGAGCTCAGGACACCAGGTTTCCCATTAAAAATGACAGCAATTCAATTTATTGACTTCTTACAAGACCTGCCTTCAATTATAAAGATGTGACACATTAATACCACAGTATTGAAGCATATATTTTTACAGCACCAGTACTGGTTTCTCTGGAACCATATCTTGTTAATAGCATAAAGTAAGATAATCCCATGGCAAATATACCCCTGTTCTTCAGTAGCTATCTCTACTTCAAAATTTAACAGGAAAAAAAAATTCAAGTTTTTAATGCCATCCTAGAGAGATTATCAAAAGGAATAGAGAAAGTCCAATTTTATTGACAGGAGAAAACAACAGTTAATTCATAGAATAATTACAGAAGAACCTGAAGTACTTAGGGATGATGCTGAAAAGCCTTCTAGACCTGCTTTTGAAAACTCTGGAGAGCATCCAAATAGACTTTGCTGTTCAGGTAGCATTCAGAAGAGGTGATTCAGAAGATGCTCACTCATTCCTGATTTAAACAATCTTACTTAGAACTATAATACCACACCCTAAACAACATTAAGGAACCATTCAGATTTGCAGATATTGCTCAGTCCAGCTGACATATGCTGGATCACATGTATGTTTTCATGCCCAATCTCAGTTAGTGTAGAGATCCATTCAATTTCCCTTCAGTTTAAATGCAGTAAAAGCCTTTTCCTTAAGATAAGTGTTTCCATGTGAAGGAACATTCCAAATATTTAAGACTTATGCTGGGCAGGCTACCTATGCACAGAGAATTCCCCAGACTGCAAACTATTGACTAAAGCCGAGAGTTATGGTACATGCGTGCATACTTCTAAAGGATGAAAGAACATGAAGCCTCATACATGACAGCATAAGATATATAACCTGGCCTCTGGATTTCAAAAATGAAAAGAACCAAGAGAGCTAGTGAGCCATCAAACTTCAGCAAATAAAACCAGAATCACCTCTGTGTTTGCAAGGTTTTGCTCTGGTTCGCAAAATAGATTTTGTTATCTAAGTTTCCCAATAAATATACTTGTTGACTTTAAAAATCAGTGCATCTGAAAGCAAATTTACAGTCCTTGATCCATCATAAGGTCCTGTGAGCATGCTCACCAGGTTCCTTTCTTCTTATGTTTCTTATGTGGAACAAGAGTATCATTTGGTTCTTTTTGGCAATGAAAGGGAAAGCAAAGCACATTTCCAATGGAAACCCAAGAGCTTCCCTAGCATTACAGGTATTGGGAACAGAAAGCAGATGATAAGCCACTTGCCTGCAGGTGTGAAAGCCCAAGTCTGCTTAGGAACTGCTTCTAGTGCACACACTTTGCAAACAAATACCAAAATCAAATTATGATTTATTTAACAGAGTAAACCCTTGAATAATGGAAGGAAAAGGTGCCTATTAATACAGAATTTTGCTAAATATGAATATAAATCTGCTAAACTGAGGGTTTACCGTAGGCACTTCTCTTTCTGCTATTATACTATTATCCCCATTTTTCCAAGCTGTTTATGAAAATACAATAGTTAAAAATGGTTAAGCTGCAGTTTTATTCTTTTTCTTTGTCCAGGTTCTTTCATCAGAAAATACTTTTGATCTGCTTTACAGAAATATTTAGACTAGCAATCGTTTATAAAATATATTGACTGATTTTCTATAATAAAAAAAATAACATGGTATACAAGAACAATTAAATCATAATAAAATAGAAAACAAAAGCAATCATATCAATACAAATTCTAAGAAATCAAAGTTATACCGGCATTTTAAATGCACCCTCAAGCTTATTGTTTTCTCTACTGTTGAGTGTGTGCCTGCATGAATATATGAGCCTCTCAGTGAAATAGAAAGCATTGGTTTCCCAACTTTTCCCCAATTTGCTTGTTGTTATAAGCATTCCATCATGTGATTCCTCACACCGATATCTTGAGCTAATCTTTAAAAAGATTTTACCTCTTGATTTAAATAAATGTATAAAGTGATTTTTACTCTTGAACAGGCTTTCCCGGGATCCAGCTATATTGGCTACCTATTGCCCAGTCTCTACCTATTTTATTTTATTTTATTTTATTTTATTTTATTTTATTTTATTTTATTTTATTATTTATTTTATTTATTTATTATTTTATTTTATTTTATTTTATTTTATTTTATTTTATTTTATTATTTTATTTTATTTTATTTTATTTTATTTTATTTTATTATTTTATTTTATTTTATTTTATGATCGCCCATCTCCCCCTCAAGGAAGGACTCTGGGCAGTTTACAACCATAACAACATCATTAAAATACAATAAAAATAACAATAAAAATATTTATTGCTATTGCTGAGAAGGTGGCATTGTTTTAGCAAAGAATGATTTGGATCATTTTCAGTCAGGTTTCAGGTCTGGGTATGGGATTTAAAACGGCATTGGTCACTCTGGTAAGATAACCTCTGACAGGATCTGGATGGTGGAAGTGCATTCCTCATGGTTCTCCCTGACCTCTTGGTTGCTCTTGATACCATCATCCACAGTATCCTTCTGGATCACTGCAACTGTGAGGAATTAGAGCCCTGTTTTGCAGTGGCTCTGCTCTTTCTAATCAGTGTAAGTGGGGAAGGAGAAGTCAGTCTCTAGGAGGCTCCCTTTTGGGGTCCTGCAGAGATAAATCCTCTTCTCCCCTGTATTTAACATCTATATGAGGTCACTGGAAAAAGTCATCAATCAGTTTGGGGTGAGGCATCATCAATATGCTGATTCTTCATTGTCACCCTTGGGCTGAACCAGATTTGTCATGGTTTTGAGGGTCTGGAGGGCGAAATTAAAGTTGAAACCAAATCAGATGGAGTCCACAGACCATCTTGCTGCTCCAGATGTTACTCTAGATGGGATGGCACTCCCCCAGAAAGATCAGTGACTAGAGTGTCCCTACTGACTCATGCTACTGCTGCAAGGGCAAGTGGAGGCTGCGACCAGGAAGACTTCACCGAGCTTTGGCTGGTGCAACAGTGGTGGCTCTACCTCAAGTGGGAGGTCCGGCAATAGTGACTCATGGAATCATCATGACTAGAGGAAATTACTGCATTGTGTTCTACATGGGGGTAAGCTGTGATTGTTGCCAAATACAGCTGCTCGCACAGTGGTGGGTGGGAGATGTGGCCTATACTGTGGGCACTGCACTAGCTTCCAATAGGTTTCTGTGTACAATTCAAAGTGCAGGTTTATACCTTTAAGGCCACAAATGTCTTGGCTCTTAGGTTCATATAGAACGATTTTCTCCAAGAAGAACTGACCTTTCCAGTTCACTTGACCAGTCGGGGCCTAAGAATATTTGATCTGTGAGAGGTGAGATTGATGGAGGCTCCAACATGGTGCTTTTCTGTGGTGCCCCCCCCCCCCTTTGTATAGCAGTCTCCCACTGGATATCAGATTAGCACAAACCCTGGTTTCTTTTTGGAAAGCTGCCAGAATGGAGCTATTTTGCAGTGTCTTTGAAAATTTACATTGCCCATTGCTAGGTTGGTGCTGTTGGTAGGTTATGATTCTTGTTACTTTGCTTTTACTTCTGCTGTAATGAAGCAGCACTGTTTTTAACAGTTTCTGTTTTAATGTCTTTTATGAATGTAAGCTGGCATGAGTCATATGATTTTGGTGGTATATAAACGAAATAAATAAAATTCAAAACTTACTGTCATGTTATTATTTGAACCACAGCTCACCAGAAGAGTCTGAATATGTTACAGATATAATTTTAAAATGTCCATGAAATACCCATACAATCTGACCTTAATGAAGCAGCAACTTCTTTGACAATATGTTAACTTCCATACTCACCACTGATGTTTATTGCTGGTAACACTATTGACATCTTTGGTCGCCTGGTCTTATTGTGCGTGGTGGCAGGTAACAACAGGTGATCCTAAAAAATACGTTATAGATGTTATGCTGTACTAGTGACTTTTAAAACATGAAAAGGCTATGTAGATTAAAATCAAGAATTAAAACCAGCACAAGTCCCTATTTAAAGAACCTTTGAAACATTGCTGTCTCTCCCTACAGATTCCAGATAGATGTATCTTCAGGAGCTGGCATTAGTAATAAATCCTGGGTCAATTCGGCATGTAAATTCCTTTTGGGGTAAGAATTCAAACTTGTGTAGCTTCTTCCATAAAAATATCAATCAATCAATAAAAACCTTTATTGGCATTAAAAGAACAAAAATACAAAGAACATTGACATGTCATGAGAGTAGCCAGAGGGAAAGCCATACTCATTGAGAGATTTGTTTACATTTCCTTTTAAGTACTTCATCTAAGAATTTAGCAACAATTCTGGTGGTTTCAAATACAACATCACTCAATAGATATTGGCAAGATGATACAGTATTTACAGCATTTAACGGACATTTACCCTGTAAAGGTTTTGAGAGTAATTCATACCAAAGGGACTCAAATAAGTGGCAGTCAAAGATTATGTGGTGAATTGTATCCAGACTGCCGCAGGAACAGAGCCTCTCATGGTTAGGGATGCATTTGAACTTTCCGAAAAGTACCTCGGAAGGAAAAGAATTTACTCTAGCCAGAAAGAAGGCCCTACGCTGAGATGGAATCACAAGATCATGCAAATAATGCGCCATCTTACCCAGATAATTTTCTATACTTAACACAGCAGGCGAACAAACACGAGGTCGAGCAGGTCTAAATTTGTGGTATTCTAAATCCAAAAGTCTCTGTTTAATAATTCTGAATACATAGATTTAATCAGATAAATATAAATCATCAATCGCAATCCCAATTTGCCTAAGCTTGGTCATAATATGTCGAGTCCAGAGCGAAATATATTTATCTTTTTAAAGATATAACAAACTTTGAGGAGCAGCTCTAAATAAGATTTTAAGCCAATATTTAATTGTTATTGACCAAGCTTTAGTTTCAATTAAACTTTGACCAATTTCTAAGCAAACTGTAAAATAGGAGACACAGTTGGGAACCCCTAAAAGCTGCCACAAAAAGGTTGCCTGAATACGCTCTACTTTGCAGTTGAAAGCTCCCAACCAAATGGGAATACCATATAATGCCCTCCGAACAGTCACTCATGCCCTTGTCATCTCCCATATAGACGACTGCAATGCGCTCTACATGGGGCTACCTTTGAAGAGTATCCGGGAAGCTTCAGCTGGTCCAGAATGCGGCCACGCGGACAGTTATGGGTGCTGTAAGATCGGCCCATGTAACACCTCTGCTGAGCAAGCTGCATTGGGTACCAGTTTGCTTCCGGGTCCAATTCAAGGTGTTGGTTATCACCTTTAAAGCCCTACATGGCATGGGACCAGGTTACCTGAGGGACCGTCTCATCCCTGGAACATCGACCTGCCCCACTCTGTCATCCAGAGAGGGCATGCTAAGGATCCCATCGGCAAAAGAGTTCCATCTAGCGGGATCCAGGAGGCGTGCCTTCTCTGCAGTAGCACCCGCCCTTTGGAATATCTTGCCCCTGGAGCTGAAGCGAGTTTCTTCGCTCCCAACCTTCCGGAAAGATTTGAAGACCTGGTTCTGCTGCCTGGCTTGGGATGGGAATGCCAATAGTTCCTCTTGGGAGTGGCTGGTGCCATGAAACCTGCCTTATTATTAACATCTTTTTGTTTGGATTTTATATGTAAATTATTGTTACTGTAATTTTATATTTTTAATTTATTGTTGTGAACCGCCCAGAGTCCCCAGGTGTGGAGGAGATGGGCGGTGATACAAATTTAAATAATAAAGTAAAATAAAATAAATAATATTTGAGAGAGAGGTTTGGCTTTAAATATTCTAATCGCTGCAGGTACTAATTGATTTCCTCTTGTGAAATAAAATTGTTTAATCTGAGCAGCCGAACAATTGGCCAAATGAATTGTCTTATTGCGATGAGTAACCCAAGAAAGATTATAACTAAATGTAACGCCAAGATTCATGGAGCGAGAATTGCCAGATGTACAAGCTGGGTTTAGAAAAGGCAGAGGAACTAGAGACCAAATTGCCAATATCCGCTGGATAATGGAGAAAGCCAGGGAATTTCAGAAAAACATCTATTTCTGTTTTATTGACTATTCTAAAGCCTTTGACTGTGTGGATCATAACAAATTGTGGCAAGTTCTTGGTGGTATGGGGATACCACGTCATCTTGTCTGCCTCCTGAGGAATCTGTATAACGACCAAGTAGCAACAGTAAGAACAGAGCACGGAACAACGGACTGGTTTAAGATTGGGAAAGGAGTACGGCAGGGTTGTATACTCTCACCCTACCTATTCAACCTGTACGCAGAACACATCATGCGACATGCTGGGCTTGAGGAATCCAAGGCTGGAGTTAAAATCGCTGGAAGAAACATTAACAATCTCAGATATGCAGATGATACCACTTTGATGGCTGAAAGCGAGGAGGAGTTGAGGAGCCTTATGACGAAGGTGAAAGAAGAAAGTGCAAAAGCTGGGCTGCAGTTAAACCTCAAAAAAACCAAGATTATGGCAACGAGCTTGATTGATGACTGGCAAATAGAGGGAGAAAAAGTGGAGGCAGTGACAGACTTTGTATTTCTAGGCGCAAAGATTACTGCAGACGCTGACTGCAGCCAGGAAATCAGAAGACGTTTACTTCTTGGGAGGAGAGCAATGGCAAATCTTGATAAAATAGTTAAGAGCAGAGACATCACACTGACAACAAAGGTCCGCATAGTTAAAGCAATGGTATTCCCTGTAGTAACCTATGGCTGCGAGAGCTGGACCATAAGGAAGGCTGAGCAAAGGAAGATAGATGCTTTTGAACTGTGGTGTTGGAGGAAAATTCTGAGAGTGCCTTGGACTGCAAGAAGATCAAACCAGTCCATACTCCAGGAAATCAAGCCAGACTGCTCACTTGAGGGAATGATATTAAAGGCAAAACTGAAGTACTTTGGCCACATAATGAGAAGACAGGATACCCTGGAGAAGAAGCTGATGCTAGGAAAAGTGGAAGGCAAAAGGAAGAGGGGCCGACCAAGGGCAAGATGGATGGATGGTATTCTGGAGGTGACGGACTCAACCATTGGGGAGCTGGGGATGGTGACGGCCGACAGAAAGCTCTGGCGTGGACTGGTCCATGAAGTCACGAAGAGTCGGAAACGACTGAACGAATAAACAAACAAAAAAACGCCAAGATATTTAAAGGTTTTAACTTGTTCAATTTCTGTGTTACCCATGAACCATCTCTGCGAGCGCCATCTTTTGACAAATATTATTACCTTTGATTTAGAGAAGTTGATAAGTGAGTTGCACTGACAGTAGTTATAAAATGCCTCCAAGTATCTTTGTAAACCCACTCTCGAATAAGAAAGAATTGTAGTGTCATCAGCATAAAGTAATAATGGAGTAGGAAGACCGCCAAGGTTAGGGGGGTGACCACTGATTTAGCTAAGGAAATATGCTAGATCATTCAGAAAGTGGTTGAAAAGATGAGGGGCGAGAACGCAACCCTGCTTAACCCCCTTCTGAATGGATGTCCTCTCTGTTAGCTGACCCTTAGACGAATATTTTACTTGACAGGAGGTAGCCATGTGAAGTTTCTTTAATAGAAACAACAGTCTCGGGTCAGTCCCTTGATTCCTCAATTTGGCCCATAATAAATCCCTTGGAATTAGATCAAATGCACTTTTGAGGTCTATAAATGCTACAAAAAGCGTCTTCCTTCCCGAGTTCAGATATTTTTCTAGAAGGAACCATAAAAATATCATAGCTGAATATAGCTATCAGGAAAGACTGAACTAGCTT
The DNA here is from genome assembly GCA_023362775.1 of Charina bottae. Classification (NCBI taxonomy): domain Eukaryota; kingdom Metazoa; phylum Chordata; class Lepidosauria; order Squamata; family Charinaidae; genus Charina; species Charina bottae. The sequence goes on from JALMGJ010000003.1 coordinate 3,761,396, forward strand.
ATTTCTGCCTACTTTGGATTATATTATCAGCAAAGTGTTGTTGTTCTTAAACCAACCCTACTATTAAGTGTCAAGTTCCCACTTGGATTGCAAAACAAAACTCTTGCCACAAATAGTTCGCAATCTGAATGTCTATTTTTTACCCACCAGATCTTCACCCATCACTACCATTAATTCAGGGTTCTATCTGTTTTTAAATGAGACAATAACCCTATCATGCCATCTGGCTTCCATGTTGATGTGAGAGCATAACATTTAATTTTTAACTATCTCTGGCTTTTGAATTAATTGCACTTTATTTGATGTTTTTTATTCCCTGCTTCTTTTAGTGTTACATTATAGAGAACATTCTAAACTTGAAGCTTATATAAATCTATAATAAATATAATTTAATTTACATTAGCAGCCACCTTAAGCTCTCCAGAGGGCATGTAAGAGTTATTTTAACTAAAGATGTGGTTAACTGAAAAAAATCATGCTATGAAACAAGGATTATTTAGCCTCAAGAACCTTTGAAGCTAAATTATCAAAAAAAGGGGTGCCAATCTTGAAAACAAATATGGCATGAAGTTTAACGGAGCCTTGCTTAATAGGAACTGTTTGCTGTTCTTCCTCTTTTAGATGCTGCTGTGGTTATGGATCTATAATGTACAGCCTTTGCTTGTGCCCTTCTACAGCCAAGAAAATCTGTACTTCAGCTTGATTAAAGAAACACACTGCCTTGGACTGAGTTTAGAACGGATAGAGCATCATGCTCAGAAGCTTACTGAGCTAGAGGATAGCCATGACAGAAATTAGAGCCAGGGTCTAGTTTGGCAACGTCATCTTTCCAGCCAGATAGTTTTCCAGCCATTATGCCAGGCGCTCAGTTTAAGGATTTCTCTTGGATTGTCATTCTATCACAGTAAGAGTGTTGGCTCAGAGCTACCAAGTCATCTGCTCTGGAGTCTAACTTGCTTTGATTTATTTTGTCTTTAGATGAGACTTCACATGAAAAGAGCAGATGGTGGGTTTTTCTCATATTTCAATTTTTACTATATATCTTAATATTACTAACAACAAATTTAGATACTTGTATCTCAAGTATTAAACTGCCAATTAACAATGCTTTGCTTTCTTTCTTTCTCTTTCTCTTTTGGCAGTAACTGAGAGGCTCAATGAAATATGGGCCTTTTTCCTTATAACCCAAAACCATATATGAAGAAAGGATTCAAAAAGATTTTTTTCCAGATAGTTAAATACACCCATATGGATTAGGCCATGTTAACTATCCAATATGCCAACCTAAAAATGCACAAAGTTATGGGGACAGTAATGTATTTTATTTTGACAGATTTAGTTACTTAGATGAGGCTGTTGCTTTAATCTGATAGCTGGAGGCTTAGAGATACCACTGTTAAGTATAAAATTAATACAATATGACATCCTTGCTTTCTCTACTCCGGCACCAGATTGCTTGATACAACCCTTTCAGAACCACTAAGTAAAGATAACTATAGAAACACAACAAGCATTCAGTCACGTCCTCCTGAGAAGTACAGGAGTTATATTTGGAGAAGATACAGTTCAACATAAACATCAGTAGTGGAAGAGTCAAAGAAAACCATGACTGATAGAGGGACACGTGAGACAGAGAGAGAGAGAGTTGCAGTTTTATTATTTATTTATTTATTTATTTATTAATCAAATTTATATGGCCACCCGTCTCACCGAAGGTGACTCTGTAATACTGTAGTGGCGTGCATATGAGGGGCAGAGAGTTAACACATTTGCTAGGAGCATTCAATGATTTATCATATGATAAGGAGTTTGAATAAACCAGTCTTTCATTGCGTTGTAGCCTACACACTGAACTATTTTTATCAAAGTTTTCTAAACTGTTATAGAAAGACAGGGACCTGGAAGAAAAACTATCAATTAGCATCAGGTAAATCTTGATTTAAACTAGATTCTCAACCAAGATTTGTCCATTTTAAACAGCTCCCTGTTCTGCTTTTAGTTCCAAAATGCCTCTGTCCAGAACAAGGACTGTAGCAAGTGGTGTTCTAAAGTGTTTTAAAAAAAAGTATTATTTAAATTATTTCTAAACTGCCCATCACCCAGATGGTGATACCTATGGCAGTATACAAAAACTGGGGAAAAATCAATCACATCAAACACCAGTAGCAATCAGAAAAAACTCAAATAAGATAAAGGCAAGACCATACAGCAAGCAGAAGAAACATTATTGTTTAAATTCCCTTGACAACTTAAAAGTTTTAACCTGATACATTAATTCACAAACACCTCACCTTAGTCTCCTAGGATGCATGGTTACAGACTTAATCTCTCAATTTAACAGTGGGCAATAGAGCTGTTTACTTGTGATCTGACTGTCTTCTTTCCCCATTGGATTCAGGGCTGCCTGCTTATTAAGGAAGATGGGACATGACTGGTGTACAGGATGATGGTTATGGACATATACAAGCTCTAGAAAAAGAGGGCTGACAAAGGAGTGAGCAAATGCAATACGAGAATTCCCAAGCATGTTCTATTAAGCTACAATTCTCCTACTTGTTTGTTTTATATCAAGGTATCTCTTTATTCAAATGCCGTGATGTGTCTATACCTACAAAGATCAGAATCGTTTAAGCCAGAGCTTTCCAAACTGTGTGTCGCGACACAAAAATGTGTCGCCACACACAGTCTGGTGTGTCGCCACACAACCCGGAAGCGCTGATCATCATTAGCGCTTCCGGGTTTTCCCGCGGCAACACACCAACCGCGGCGTGCAAAAATCCGAAAGCGGCAGCAGCGCTTCCTGTTTTTGGTGTGCTGCCGCAACGTCGGCACTTCCGGGTTTTCCTGCGGCGACACACCAAGGGAGGTTGGTGTGTCGCCGCGGGAAAACTTTGGAAAGCCCTGGTTTAAGCCATGGTACTCCCTGTGACACTCTATGGAAGCAAAAGTTGGACTTTAAAGAAGCAGGATAGGAAGAGTATTAATGCCTTTGAACTTTGGTGTGGAGAAGACTCCTGAGAATACCAATGACAGCCAAAAAAACAAACCAATGGATCATCGAAGAAATCAACCCTTGTCACCTCAAGAAGCATTTGTTAGAAGAGAAAATGTGGGAGGAATAAGTTGGTTAAAGTATAAAGATTTGTTAAATTTCAAAGAGGGTGAACCGAAACTTAAAACAAGGGAAATATTAGAGTCGGAAGGTTTTACATGTCACTGGTTTACTTATGTGCAATTGTCAGAACGTTTTAAAGTGGATAAAAAGAATTATAAATTTGTTAATGAAACAACTCAGTTTGAAATAGAACTCTGCACAAATGATGAACATGTTATTACTAAGACGTATAAGATGTTGTTACAGATGAATCTGGAAGATGAGTACGTCAAAGAATGTATGACTAAATGGGCTAAGAATTTTGGATATAATTTGGATCTACCCACCCCACCCGGTCATGCAGAGAGGGCATGCTTCAGACTCCATCAATAAAGAATTTCATCTAGCGGGGTCGAGGCGGCATGCCTTCTCTGCGATAGTACCTGCCCTGTGGAATATCTTGCCCCCAGAGGTGAGGCGGGTGCCCTCGCTCCTGGCCTTCCAGAGGTCTTTAAAGACCTGGTTCTGCCGCCTTGCTTGGGACGAAGGAAGTAATAGTTTCTCCTGGGAGTGGTTAGCTTAGTAATATCCTCCTTTTAAGATCTCACCATCCTCTGGATTTTTTCTATTTATTGTTAAATTGTATTTTAAAATGTATAGGTTTTAATTTTAATATTATTATTGTAAACTGCCCAGAGTCTACTGCTGTAGAGATGGGCGGTGATAAATTTGAATAGTAAATAAATAAATAATATTATGTATAGTCGAAGGCTATAAAATTAGAGAACTTCTAGACCCCACCACATACAGAAAACTAAGAAGGGACCCAACCAGCAAAATCATGAAACAAACACACTGATCAAGAGCTCCTCCCTCCCCCTCAACGTACTTCAACGTACCTGCAAAACAGAAGCTCTATCACCAAGACTATATGGACTCCCCAAAATCCACAAAGACGCAATCCCACTCAGACCCATCGTAAATGCCATCGGCTCTCCAACATACGAATTATCAAAACATTTGGCTACTCTTCTACAGACCCACTGTGGACAGACTTCATCCCACAAAAAAGACTCAAGACACTTCATAAACAAAATCAGCACCCATAAACTTAACCCCACGGACAAATTAATCAGCTTTGATATGATCTCCCTGTTCACCAAGGTTCCAATAAAGGACACCATGGCACTCATCGAACAGATCTTCCCAAAAGACATCACAACGCTATTCCAACATTGCCTCACGACCAGCTACTTTCAATGGGATAAGGATTTCTACGAACAAACAGATGGAGTCGCCATGGGAAGCCCCCTCAGCCCGGTTATAACGAACTTTTACATGGAACATTTCGAAAAACAGGCTTTAGAATCGGCACCCCTCACACCAACAGTCTGGTACCGGTTCGTGGACGACACCTTCACAATTTGGAGTCATGGGGAAGAAGAAATAGAGAAATTCCTGAACCACCTCAACAGCATCCACCTGAGTATACAATTCACCATGGAAAAAGAAATGGAAGGCGGACTACCATTTTTAGATGTCATGGTCATACGCAAACCGGACCTGCAACTAGGACACAAAAACTACAGAAAACCCACCCACACAGACCGGTATCTACACAAAAATTCCAATCACCACCCACAACAAAAAAGAGGCATCATCAAAACACTAGTGGATCGCGCAAATCAGAACTGTGAAGCTCAATTTCTCAATTCTGAACTCAACCATTTGGATTGGTCCCTACAGGCGAATGGCTACTCCAAGAATGAAATCAGGAGAGCTATCAAACCAAAAAAACAGCACTCAACTGAAGACAAACATCCCCCCACAAGCAAAATATTTCTGCCCTACATTAAAGGAGTCACAGACCGTATGGAAAAACTAATGAAAACACATAACCTCCAAACAGTCTTCAAACCCACCAGAAAAATACAACAAATGTTAAAATCAGCAAAAGACAAAAGGGACCCCCTCACCGCTGCAGGGGTTTACTGCATACCCTGCAGCTGTGGACAAGTATACATTGGGACCACAAAATGCAGCATCTACACCAGGATAAAAGAACATGAAAGACACTGCAGACTACAGCAACCTGAAAAATCTGCAATAGCTGAACATGTTCTCAAACAAACTGGTCACCAAATCTTATTTGAAAACACAGAAATACTGGACAACACCCAACAGCCACTATGTTAGACTATACTGGGAAGCCATTGAAATATATAAACACCAACAGAGTTTCAATAAAAAAGAAGAAAGCTTAAAGATCAGCAAAACCTGGCTGCCAGTCCTGAAAAACACAGCTTGCAAAAAGTCAATGAACTCTACTCAACCACAGAAATATGCAAACAACTCACACAATAGATGTGCTAATCCCACACACAACAGCACCACACCCCCTAATCACAACAAACCCTCTCCTAATCTCTTGTAAATGACCCACAGAAGACACACACCCTCTCAGCAGATATAAACACCAGCAGGAACACACACCCTCCACTTGGGCACAGAGAGAATCTTCTAGCTGTGCTCCTGTCCTCTGAAGATGCCAGCCACAGCGACTGGCGAAACGTTAGGAACCAAAACTGCCAGAACACGGCCACACAGCCCGGAAAACCCACAACAACCAAATAATATTATGTTGGAGCAATGGGAAAATATGTGGAACAAAGGTTTGAAATTCACTTTGAATTATAATCTAAAGGAGAATTTTATAAAATGATGTACCGCTGGTGTTTAACCCCTGATAAGTTACCAAAAATGTATAATGGTGTTTAACAAATGTTTGTTGGAAATGTTTACAGGGTGAAGGAACTTTTTATCATCTTTGGTGGACCTGTGAGAAGGCTAAAAAGTTTTGGGATCAAATATGTACTATTATTCAAAAGATTCTCAAAGTGAACATACAAAAAAAAAACAGAATTGTTTTTCTTGGGTTTGATGGAGAAGGAGTTAGAGAAACAACATGGAACTTTACTTTTATATATGATTACAGCTGCAAGACTTTTATGTGCACAACAATGGAAAGATCCACAAATACCTATAGTGGAAGATTGGATTATTAAATTAATGGATTTGGCTCAAATGGTGAAGTTAACAGCTTTAATAAAAGAGAATACTGTGTATTGTTGAAGGCTTTCACGGCCGGAGTTCGATGGCTGTTGTGGGTCTTCCGGGCTGTGTGGCCGTGTTCTGGAAGTTGTGGTTCCTAACGTTTCGCCAGCATCTGTGGCCAGCATCTTCCTGCCCTCTGAAGATGCTGGCCACAGATGCTGGCGAAACGTTAGGAACCACAACTTCCAGAACACGGCCACACAGCCCGGAAGACCCACAACAGCCAGAGAATACTGTCTCTGGATTTGTCTCTACTTGGCAACCACTTTTAGACTACTTGCTTGTGTTGGAAAAAAATGAAGCTTTAATTGTGGGTTTTAGCGATTAAATGGTTTGTCTTGATAGAAATAATGTTAATATGGTTTAATTAATGGTAAGGGATTATATTTTTAATTGTATCTATATCTGTACTGGAGAAGTCGGAAGCCACCTTTCATTTCTGTTTCCTATCTATTTTCACTTTTATAGTGTTTTCTTTTTTCTTTAGTTCTATTCTCTTGCTTTTTTCTATTTTCTATTTTAATTATATATTTTGAAAATTAATAAAGTTCTTATAAAAAAATTTAAAAAAGAAGAAATCAACCCAGAGTTCTTACTCGAGGCACAAATGACCAGGCTCAAATTATCCTACTTAGGACACATTATGCGAAGACCCAGCTCCCTAGAGAAGGCTCTAATGCTGGGAAAGGTGGAAGGAAAGAGAAGAAGAGGATGGTCAGCAGCAAGATAGATGGACTCAGTTACAGTGGCGATGAGTGCATTGTTGGAAGACTTGAAAGACCAGGTTAGGGATAGATTGTCCTGGAGAAAATCTATCTATGTGGTCACTAGAGTTGAAAATGTCTTGATGGTACGTAATAATTTCTTTAATATTTATTTAGTAAGATGCTTCCTTCCATAATTTCCCCTTAGCGCTAGGAGGTGGTACAATAAAGATTGCATGAATGAGAAAAATGGTGAGCTGTTTAAGTGCAGCTTTCCCAGAACTTTTACTGGCCACTTCCTACCATTTACTGAAGTTGGCAATTAATATTGCATCACATTACCACATTTCACATTTATGTAGATGGACAGAGAAGACAAAAAATATCCTGGCTCAGGATAGGAAAAAAGATAGGAATTTCAGATTTCCAGCTTGCTTTCAAAGTTATCTATGCTTTATCTATGACAGAGCTTTCCAAACTGTGTCGGAACACGTTAGTGTGTTGGCTGCAGTGTCTGGGTGTGTTGTGGCTGCTGCTGCCTCCGAGCCCTGCCAGGATTCCGCGCAGGTCCTAGTGCCTGCCTTGTGCCTTGCTGCCTCCAAACCTGCCCTGCCAGGATTCCGCACAGGTCCTAGTGCCTGCCTTGTGCCCTGCTGTAAGAGTGTGTCGTGAAATGATGCCCTGCTGTAAGAGTGTGTCGCGAAATGATGCATGTCTAAAACAGTGTATCACCAACACGAAAAGTTTGGAAAGCTCTGATCTATGAGGTCTTGTGAATGTTTTGAAGAAGTGTGCATGAAAAGAGGGCACAGGGGGGCTAGTGGAGAAGTTTGACTTCACTAGCAAGGAATTTACCCACTCTTGAGATTCAATGCTTTCCCTTGCAGATTATGAGGAAGCCAAGTGAAGCCTCTCTGTGCCAGTACTTAGGAAACCAACTTTCTTTGCATTACACAGATTGCTCAACAATCTTTCACCTTGATGATAATAGTCCTAATTGTGCTAACGATTCTCTCCCTCAGTTATAATTTAAATGCAGATTCACAAATACCTTTTCATTTTTTGTAAAAAAAATAATCTCCATATAATTCTATTTAATTTATAAAGCAACCTGAAAAATTTTATAATCCCAAATGTTTTCATCTCACTACAAAACAATCCTCCCAGGCTCTCTGGACTTTCACTTTAGGTAGGAATGCTGTAGTCCCCTAACTTGATTTCTTAAAATGTGTTGAAGCTGCAACTCCCAGAATTCCCAATCAGCAAAGACTGAATGTTTCATATGATTTATGAGAATTATAGTCCTGACCTGTCTCGTGAGTGCCAGATTTAGAATAGCTGTAATACCGTAGACAGCCAAGAAACCAAACAAATGAATCGTGAACCAAATCAATCTAGAGTTCTCACTTGAGGCACAAAATAACCAGTCTCAAAATAATAATAATAATAATAATAATAATAATAATAATAATAATAGAAACAAAACATGAATATCAAAATAATGTAATAAAAACACGAACAGAATGCTGACAAGGAAAAGCGTTACATGGTCAATTTCTATAAAAGATGGAGGGAAAAGTGGATAAAGATAAAACCTGGCAATGGCTTACAATTGGAACATTAAGAAAAGAAACTGAAGGCTTGATTTTGGCTGCTCAAGAGCAAGGTATTCGAACTAATGCAATCAAGGCCAGAATTGAAAAATCATCAAATGATTCAAAGTGCAGATTGTGCAAAGAAGTAGAAGAAACAGTAGATCATATACTCAGCTCGTGCAAGAAGATCGCACAAACTGACTATAAACAATGACAAAACACAGTCACCAAAATGATTCACTGGAACATCTGTAAAAATTATCATTTGCCAGTAATGAAAAATTGGTGGGAACATATAGTTGAAAAAGTAGTCAAAAATGAGGTGGTTAAAATATTGTGGGATTTCCAAATACAAACTGATAAAGTCTTGGCATATAACACACCAGATTTAACTGTGGTTGAAAAGAAGAAAGTGTGGATAATTGATGTGACAATACCAGGGGATAGTAAAATAGAAGACAAAGAATTGGAGAAGATCACAAAGTATCAAAATCTGAAAACTGAAGTTGAAAGATTATGGCATAAACCAGCCATGGTGGTCCCAGTGGTTATCAGCACACTGGGTACCATACCAAAAAGCCTTGGACGGCACTTAGAAAATCTGCACATTGTCAAAATTTCCATCTGTCAATTACAAAAGGCCACATTGCTTGGATCCGCACATATACTACGCCGATACATTATGACATCCTAGGTTCTTGGGAAGAACTTCATACGAATGAAGGCCAAACCAGCTAAAGAACTGGCAGCTGTGATTTCACATTGTTGTGTATAATAATAATAATAAAAATTGTTGTTGGTTGTTGTTGTTATACTTTTATCCGACCTTTTTTTATATATAACTCAAGGTGATGAACATATTTACTACTCCTGCCTCCTATTTTCCCTACAACAACCACTCTGTGAGGTGGGTTGGGCTGAGAGAGAGTGACTGGCCCAAGGTCACCCAGCCGGCTTTCATGCCTAAGGCGGGACTAGAACTCTCAGTCTCCTGGTTTGCTATTGGCTCCTTCCCAGGGCTGAGAGAGAGAGGGACTGGCCCAAGGTCACCCAGCCGGCTTTCATGCCTAAGGCGGGACTAGAACTCTCAGTCTCCCAGTTTCCAGGCCAGCATGTTAACCACTACACCAAACCGGCTCTCAAATTATCCTACTTCAGACACATTATGTGAAGACCCAGCTCTCTGGAAAAGTCTCTAATGCTTGGAAAGGTGGAAGGAAAGAGAAGAAGAGGATGGTCAGCAGCAAAGTGGATGGACTCAGTTACAGTGGCGATGGGGGCATCGTTGGAAGACCTGAAAGACCATGTTAGGGACAGATTGTCATGGAGAAAAACTATGTGGTAATTAAGAGTCAACAATGAACTGATGGCAATCAATCAATCAATCAATCAATCAATCAATCATACAGCATCTATACTGAGGGATTCATAAAGACTTTAATCTTTTTTAAGTACCTCTGCTTCCATGCATGTATGGTTTCTGTTCTTAAACCAGGACACTTCTTGTTTCCTATTTCCTCCAAACAATACCAATCATTTTACTAATCCAGTCAAAAGGCCTCATAAGCAAAACAAATTCAGCTCCCACATGTCAAACAATGTGCTAAGCCACCACTACTAGGATCTCACTGGCCGACTATCATTTTGGCAGAACTTCCCTTCCAAGCCCTGGGTCACAACCCAAAATGCAGGAGAAATAGCCTTTTCTCCCAAGCTACAGGGCATCTCCCACTCAGTTGGCATGTAGAGAATCTATAAAGATGCCTCTCTTTTAGCAAGCTTTTAACTATTACATGACCTTAGTATATAATTTACCATTAATTTCAATTTATGCTTTTTACCTTTTATATCTACTCCCCCATTGGGGGAGTTGGGCGGTCATATAAATTTAACCAATAAATATCCTATTTTTCATTTGGTTTTCCTAGTAGCCTGTTGGAGTACATGCCAATGTAGAAATGTGAGATATAAATCAAATACATATATAATAACACCCCCCACCCCATGGTTAGAACTTGAAGGCTCCATGTGTTCTGAAAATGCCATCTGTGGCCAGCCCGGGGACCGGGCTTGTTTTCATGGTGACATATTTTAGGGTCTTTTATATTTTCAGAATGATTCCAGCTGCTTCCAAAGGGTTAGCTAAATATGTAATTAATCCACATTATATTATATTTGCAGATAAAAGGGAAAACCAGCTTCCCTTATGTGACAACAAATCAGAAAACAGCAAAGAATTTTTTACAGCAAAATAGGAGAGATCTATTTGACTTTCATTTGAGTTAGGTCTACTCAAGCTCTTCAGGCAATTGTGATATTTTTAATGTGTCAGCAGAGAGGCACCTTAAGTGGGATAGAGACACCATGTATCTCCTTGGCTTAAATTTCCTTAATTTTGTTCTGGAAATGACGTAAAGCTTTATTATTCATGTACAAATATGGCAGTAGCCAAACAAATGAAATTTCTGTTGAGGAAGGAAATTATTCCATTTATGAAAGTGTTACTCAAAATATGCTAACTCTGCTGGGCTTCCTGTTCATTCTTTCTATTCTTTCTTCAACAGAGATTAGGGCGCATTCCCCAATATGGGTGCCCTAGAGATTTGCGGACTTCAATTTCCATGATTACTTAGCAAGCATGGCCACTGATGAGAATTCTGGGAGTTGGAGTCTACATATCTAGAGATCAACAAGTTTGGAAACAACTGGATTAGGGAATTTCTCCTCACTCTAGTTGTATTTTTTGGATCCAAATATGGTAGCTTTTTGCAAATTCAAAATGCAACATGATCATACCATTTAAAGTAGTACTTAGAACTCAGCACTGGTCCTTAGAAACTCAGGAAACATCATTTTTACTTTTTAATGTATGCTACTAATATTCACCCTTGTTAATCATGCTTAAAAATTTCTACTTGGCCTAAAGTATCTCATTGGTATCTTTCTGATAACATAATAGGTCAAATAGAACCAGAGCCTTGGCAGGACACTTCATCAACAAAATCAGCACCCTAAAACTCAACCACACAGACAAACTGGTCAGCTTTGACGTGGTCTCCCTGTTTACCAAGGTGCCAGTAAGGGACACCCTGGCACTCATCAAGCAAACCTTCCCAGAAGACATTACAGCTTTATTTCAACACTGCCTAACAACTAGTTACTTTCAATGGGAGAATGAGTTCTACGAACAGATGGATGGCGTTGCCATGGGAAGCCCCCTGAGCCCAGTCATAGCAAACTTTTACATGGAACATTTTGAAAAACAGGCTTTGGAATCAGCTCCCATTATACCAACAGTCTGGTTCCGGTTCGTGGATGACACCTTCGCAATTTGGAGTCATACTGAAGAAGAACTGGAGAAATTTCTGGACCACCTAAACGACATCTACCCCAATATACAATTCACTATGGAAAAAGAAACTGACGGCAAACTTCCATTTTTAGATACGCTGGTCATACGCAAATCAAACCTCAAACTAGGACACAAAGTATACAGAAAACCCACCCATACAGACTGGTATCTGCACAAAAATTCCAATCACCACCCACGACAAAAGAGAGGCATGATCAAAACCTTGGTGGATCGTGCTAATTGAAACTGTGAAACCCAATTTCTCAACAATGAACTTAACCATCTGAATTGGGTCCTACAGGCAAATGGCTATTCCAAGAATGAAATAAAAAGAGCCATCAAACCAAGAAAACAACATCCAACTGAAGAAAAACAGCCCCCCACAAACAAAGTATTCCTGCCCTACATCAAAGGAGTCACTGACCGCATGGGAAAACTGATGGAAAAACACAACTTTCAAACAGTCTTCAGACCCACCAGGAAAATACAACAAATGCTAAAATCAGCAAAAGACAAAAGGGACCCCCGCACCGCTGCAGGAGTATACCGCATACCATGCAGCTGCGGACAAGTATACATCGGAACCACAAAACGAAGCATTCACACCAGGATAAAAGAACACGAAAGACACTGCAGACTACAGCAACCAGAAAAATCTTCAGTAGCTGAACATGCTCTCAAGCAAGCAGGACCCAAAATCCTATTTGAAAACACAGAAATACTGGACAACACCAAAAGCCACTACACCAGATTATACAGAGAAGCCATTGAAATTCACAAACACCAGCACAGTTACAATAAAAAAGAAGAAAGTCTAAAAATTAGCAAAACCTGGCTACCAGTCCTGAAAAATACAGCCTGCAAAAGGTCAACGAACTCAGTCCAACCACCAGGACATGGGAATACTTCTCACAATGAACATGCTAATCACGCTCAGCAGCCACTCGTTAACATTTCAACACAACAAAAAACCCCACCTAATCTCCTATAACTTAGCTCTATAAATAGAAAACAAACAAAACATTGCCACTCTACCTGGGCACAGAGATTTTGCTTCTGTCTGTGCTCCTGCCCTCTGAAGATGCTGGCCACAGATGCTGGCGAAACGTTAGGAACCACAACTTCCAGAACACGGCCACACAGCCCGGAAGACCCACAACAGCCATCGAACTCCGGCCGTGAAAGCCTTCGACAATACAGCCTTGGCATTCTTTATTTTAAAAAACCTGTTAAAGAAGTTCTGTGTGGTAGTTTACTTCTTACAGAATTTTGAATACTACATGCAGTTTCTATTAAAAGTTTCACATTTTCCCAGGTGAAAGTCTGCTTAATTTATTTTTCAGATATGACTTTCTACAGTATTGATGTTCCAATTCCATAGCCAATCTACCCACACTGTTTTTCTACTCTTTGTTTCTATAACAATGAAGAAACAGAAACACAGCCTTCTTATTTAAGCACTCTACCAGAAACTGTCCAGGTCCACAACAACAGTGTAATGTTTTAGATCACTTCTTTCTAACAATCCCAGAGAAAATTATGTGGAACTTTTCCTAATAGTTTTGTACATTTCCTGAGAGTGGTCATTTTGACTCCGGCTTACGATAAGGATTTACAATACAGAATTCAGACCCCAAGTTTAAAATTAGCAAATGACTTTTCTTTGATACTGACTCAGGAATTGGAATGTGGATGGACAAGTAGGTGGTAAAGGAGGAACAAGTTACACCACCAGAGATAAAAGATTCCCATCTCTGCTTTAGTTCTGGCATCTCACACTGAGATTTTACTTTTTTCTGTAAAAGTAAAGGACACAGGAAAAGCAAAACCAAAACCAAAACAACAGTCCTGAAGTTCATGTCCAATCCTGAATCCAACTTTGCTACTTGGAACACTAAGAAAACATCCAAATACACTATCCCAAAGTCTAGAGAAATTGCGTACAGTATAGGTACACCCAGAGAAAGAATGACAGAAAATAAAAATGTGAATCCAGATCAATAAATCTTGGGGATTACTACAGATATCTACTGTATATCTGTATAGATGTCTAAATACTTAGCCATAGAATTTTAAAAGCACGTAATAATAGGTTGCCACTGACTATGCTCTTCAGCAATCCATCAAGAATAATAGTGTTTCCATCAAGGAGATCCCTGGTATAGAGACAGGAAAACTCCAGATGATTACTATCCAGAAAGTATTCTTAAAGAGATTTCTGTGCACATTAATATAAAATGACAGAATACTTAATCTGAAAAGATAATATTTTACTCTTTGCAGTTACTATCTGTCAGATGCAAAGCAAGAGGAACAATTACTACTATTTTACATTCTAAGAGTTTATTATTCTGTTTGTCCTCATAAGAACTTTGTGCCACCCTTATTATTATTTTACATGTTTGGAATTAGGTATAAGGCAATGGGCTAGAAACCAGGAGACTGTGAGTTCTAGTCCCGCCTTAGGCATGAAAGCCGGCTGGGTGACCTTGGGCCAGTCACTCTCTCTCAGCCCAACTCACCTCACAGGGTTGTTGTTGTGGGGAAAATAGGAGGGAGGAGTATTAGGTATGTTAGCCGCCTTGAGTTATTTATAAAAATAATAAAGGCGGGATAGAAAATAAAATAAAATAATAAAATAATCCACTACAATGAAACGTGGTTCTTTATTCCTGACAGAGTTCAATCTTCTTTCCAGTCTAGAAATAGTTTCTAGGTTCTATCTGATCACAATACCGGAAAGCTAAAAATCAGCAGAGCTGATTCTTAACCAACAGGTGGCGCTGTGATCTATTGGCATCTGGTATTTCACTGTTGTTGCACCTGGACTTTAGAACACACCAGACATTGTCTGTTGTATAATTGCAAACTTGGCTAAACACATAGAGCCAAATGGGGGGGAAAAGGCTTCATCTGTATGGAATTACCTCTGAAAAAATAAATAGTTATATGAAAGAGAAGTCTAGTGCATCAATGGAGCTTGCTTGGTGTTAAGGGCGTTTAACACCCATACAATGAAATCAATAATTACAATTGTGCACGTAGGAGAGAGATAAAATGCAGCTGAAATGGCCCAAACATACAGTTGTGGATTTATGAATTCATGGCAGAAAGTAAGTTCAACAGACGGATATGCTTCTGCCAAATGATTGGGAGGGAAAGAGAAACCTTACATTGTCGGAGAAGCAGCACAGTCTTCATAAATGTTTTCTCTTTCTGCATAAACCCACTGTTCTGCAACTACTAAACAACTTCCATTTTATAATGAAGGTATAGTTTTGGAGGTAAGTTTTGGAAAAAGGAATGACTTTTTTATTATTCTTATCAACACATATTTCAGTTTTAACAACTGAGATGGTTGGATAGCATCACCGATGTGATGAACATGAACCTGAGTAAACTCCGGGAGGCAGTGGAGGACAGGAAGGCCTGGCGTGCTATGGTCCATGGGGTCACAAAGAGTCGGACACGACTAAACGACTGAACAACAACAACTCAAACCAAAATTAAGGCTCACTGAGAGACAATAGACAGCAAAATTCCTCTCCCTCTTGCTGGACGAGACAAGAAGGTGGACTCTTTGAAGTAACGTATTTGGGTTCTTAAATTCCAAGTAGATTCCAGGTAGCCATTCACAATTGCAGAAACGAACCTTGCAGTACACATACTGATCTTTCCTGAGTTTGGCTAAATAAAGGATACTAATGCATATTCCTCCTCCTCCTCCCCCTCCCCCTCAAAAAAAACAACAACAACCCAAACCTGGTACACTTCCTTTTATTTTAGAACAACAAAACTGAAATATAATGATCACAATAAAATGAGGCATTTGATTCAAAAATCTAATCCTTTATTCCATTTGGATTACAGATTCATACAGAGCGAAAGCAAAATTGTGCCTCCACATCTAAACCTTGCAAATTGATTAAACCACAATGATTATAGGTCAGGGCACAAATACTCTAACATGCTGCCAGCTTTAAGAATTTGCAGAAGCTCTCCAATTGCACTATGACTTGAGTTTTCATCTGGTAAAAATTCCAAATGGGGCATAATTTAGCAGTTTCCTAAAATTTTAGCCCTGTTTTCTGCATTTGCATCTTTCATTAAAATATCTTTAACACATAAGGGCCTTCAAAAAAGAAAAGAATATTATATGAAAATTCTTCTCAAAGTTGTAGATGGAAAATCGGTGCAATTGGGAAATTATGGGAAAATTGATACAAGCATGTAAATAAATCCATCTATTCTCTCCCTTAACTCTCTTGGTATTGGACTCTTGTAGCTAGTCTACTTCCTGTCACTTAAATGCAACTGTCTTTGTTTTATTTTAATCATATTGTATACTGAAGATGAGTAAGGTTCCAGATTGATCACTGGAATTTTTTGGTTGAGGTAGCCCAAGTAAATTATCTTTGAGAAATCGTTTTCTTTCATAATGAAACCAATTTCCATTTGTGCACTGCTTTAATTATTTGTTAAAGCATAAGTATCTCAGAAATAGATCTTGAGATTAAGTACTGTATCACTCAAAAACATTTTTATTTAGCATATCAAAGTATATAGTACTTTGTTCTCCATTTAAATTTAAACCAAGATTTTCTTTGGCAGAAACAAAAACATGTTCACATGATAAGCCATACAGTATATTTGGTTCAGAACAGTATGTACATCTCTCTTGTCTTCTGGCTATTGTAGTATGCAAACTTGTTCCATTGAAAAGACCACTGGATCTAAGCAGATATTACAGGAAATATTATTCTGTTCTTTCAGGGAGCCAAAGGCAACATACGTAAATCCTCCTTTTATCCTCACAACAATCTCAGATAGGTTATGGAGGATGTGTATAACCTGCACAATATCATTCAGTAAGCTAGGGGGCTAACTAGGAAATCAAAACTAAAAATGCAGCAGGAGGCAACTCTGTTGACACCTGCCACTTTACTTTTCAAAAAAAAATTGTTATACTTTTTAAAGTTAATCAGGAAATTGGCATGCTGCAAAGTACAACAGTCTTCTATCAACATTTTTATTTCTTCAGCTCCTCACATAGACTCCACATTAGAAAAAGAAAAAAGAAATTGTAGTATAGGAGACAGCTGCAAGACAGCTGCAAATGTGCCCGGAAGCACCCTTATCTGCACAGAAATATAGTAAAAGTAAGGTGGATTATGAAGCTAAGCAAGGTTAGAGCTGGTTAGTATTTGGAAGGGAGACCTTCAGGGGATAACGGGGATGTAGGATAGACTGGAAAGTAAATCTCTCTCTCTCACACACACACATTAATGAATGTTTACTTATACAGGTAGTCCTCGAATTACAACCACAATTGGGACCAGAACTTCTGCCGCTAAGCGAGGTGGTCGTTAAGTGAGTCACACCCAATCTTACAACTTTTGCCATGGTTGTTAAGTGAATCACGTGATCGTTAAGTGAATCCAGCTTCCCCTATTGACTTTGCTTGTCAGAAGCCACCTGGGGGAGGTCGCAAATGGCAATCGCCTGACCCTAGGATGCTGCAACCGTCATAAATATATGTCAGTTGCCAAGCACCTGAATTTTGATCACGTGACTGCAGGGACGCTGTGACGATTGTAAGTGTGAGGACTGGCCGTAAGTCACTTTCTCCAGTCCCTCCGTGTGGTTTATCCCTGATGCCACCATTCACTCAGGGATCTTATTCAGAAGAGGGAGATTAAATGACTAACCCAGAGCTTTCCAAACTTTTTATGTTACTGACACACTTTTTAGACATGCATCATTTCACGACACACTCTTACAGCAGGGCACAAGGCAGGCACTAGGACCTGCGCGGAATCCTGGCAGGGCAGGTTTGGAGGCAGCAAGGCACAAGGCAGGCACTAGGACCTGCGCAGAATCCTGGCAGGGCAGGTTTGGAGGCAGCAAGGCACAAGGCAGGGACTAGGACCTGCGCGGAATCCTGGCAGGGCTCGGAGGCAGCAGCAGCCGCGACACACCCAGACACTGCAGCCGACACACTAACGTGTCACGACACACAGTTTGGAAAGCTCTGGACTAACCAATAATTGTCAAAGAGTACACGAGCTGCTACAGAAGATAGTAACGCAGGATTAGCTTTCGTAGAAGCGCTCTCATCTTTACCAATTTTTTATTCCTGCAACATGCAATTATTGGATAAAAAGTAAACCAACAGAAATTGCACACATGGGGCAATAGTGAGCATATTAGAATATTTTCCAGAATCCATCCTAATGTACAAAGGTTCTTCAGCAGACAAACTGAGGAAAAATATCAACTCTTGGAGCAGTGTTAGAAAAACAATTGTCTTAAAGCAAAGTTAAACATTACCTCCATCTGCTGACAGATATTGGGATAACTATACAATGTCACTTTAGTATGATTCCATTAACTCTTCTTCCATTTGATAATTAAACATGCATTTTGCTTTTGATTGATAATTTCCAAGAAACAAGAGAAATTAAAAAAATAGTTTACTGAAGCTCAGCTTCTATTCTGGGAATTATTACTGGGATGGCAGATATGATATAAACATAGATGTTTCCTGTTGCTGTCCTTTCATGTACAAATCAGTCTCTATAAGATGTCAAGGCCCTGATTATAATTTCACTCCCTATTCTACTATGACATTTTGCTAGCAAAAGGAACTGCTATCCTGATTCCTGAAGCAAAACCACTGCAAATATTTGGAAGATGTGATGCTAATAAATTTATTTATTTATTTAAATGTATTGGCTGCCCAACTCGAGTTATTACTGCAACTTTAGCATCACTGAAGAAAAACACCTGACTCCAGCACAAATCCATTTGCACAAGAGAAAACTGTATGATTTCTTTTTCTAAATATGTATTGATTTTTTCAGGTATGAAATTTAAGAGTGACTGTTTATGCTCTCTTATCTCCTTCTCCCAATAAAGAATAATAGTTCCCATTTTCCTTAGAAGAACAGTAAATTCTGATCAAATCCACGGGGAGAAAATTTTTTCCTCCCTTCTCCATAAGAAAACTGAACAATTCTTAGAAGAGGCTATAATATAATCAAGGCTTTATGATTTCTTCCTCAAGAAAGCTCTGGAATTGTATACTAAGGATGCTTAAAAGATCTACTAGCCTCATCAAAAAAACTACAATTCCCAAGAGTTCTTGGGAGGAGAAATGTATAAAAATGGACGAACTTTCCATGTTTGTAATGGCTGAACATTGTAATATACTTACCCTACGGAACGACACCACATAGAATGTATCTCCCCTTCTGTGAATTGCATCAAAAAAATCTTGGTAATTTCGTGGCGAAGCATAATAAACCTGTAGCTCACTTCCTGAATTCTTACTGAAATACACGAGAAGACAATATTGGAACTAGCACACATAAAACATCTGAATATTTATTTCATAAAATAAACCCAGCATCCAACAGCATCATTTTCCCTTCCAAATATCAATAATAGGGACAGCATGTTTTATTGCATTTGTGATATCACTGTACAGAGCCAGACATCAGTATACAGTATCATAAGATTTACCTTTTTCTTTTAATGAAAGTATGTGCAAGCCACCAGTGTTATAGAAAAGAATCTAGAAATTTAATTAATGCAGAGATAAGAAGAAAATTCAGAAAGAAATTACTCTGAGGTGTGGGAGAACCCATTCTCTGCTGACTGGAAACTGTGGAATCTCAATCTATGGATGAGGTAATGATAATAGGAATTAGGTTTTATTTCTGATAGGCAGCAAAGAATTTATATGAAGGGGGGGGGCGGCAAGACAATTGTTTGCCACATGATATTTACAATTGTTTCAGAGTAGAAAAAGTAGAAAAAATTGCTCATGCATGACAGGCTAGACTCGAGGTATTAGACTTATTCAATATTCTCTGAATACCAGGTACCAGGACTAATGAAAAGGGAATATTGATGTTCTCTGTCCATTTGTGAACTTCCTGGAAAAATATATCTGGCTACTATTAGAAATGGAATATGTGACTAGATGAATCCTTTGACTGATTCTTAAACACCTTGGATGAAAACCAGGTTAACAGGGGATTGCCAATAAATATATCTGGCCTTTTTCAGTAAAACAATTAAACAGTTACCACATAAGGCAAAATTTTGAACTGTGTAATATTACACTGATGGGAACATTCCATTTTGACTTACCCAACACTGTTGCCTGCATAGGGAAGGGCCATCAGTTCAGAATTTACATTTTTTCCTGAAGCACTCTGGGGATAGGAAAAAATGAACAAGGAAATTACTTATCACCAAATTAAATATAAGAGCTGAGTGTCACCTATAGACAACAATGGTTCAGCATTACTGAAGTTCTATAGTGGATATACAGTAAAGGTAAAGGTCCCCCCCCTGCACATTTGTGCAGTCGTGTCCGACTCTAGGGGCCGGTGCTCATCTCCGTTTGTTAGCCGAAGAGCCAGCGTTGTCCGAAGACGCTTCCGCGGTCATGTGGCTGGCATGACACGCACGGAACGTTGTTACCTACCCAGCGAAATGGTACCTATTAATCTACTTGCACTTGCATGCTTTCGAATTGCTAGGTTGGCAAGAGCTGGGGCGAGTGCGGGAGCTCACTCCGCACGCAGGGCTAGGGATTCGAACCTCCAAACTTGCGATCTTCCGATCGACAAGCCTGGCGTCTTACCCACTGAGCCACCACGCCTCTGTGGATATACAGACATGCAGGAAAAACCAGCAAATGCAAAGAATAATCTTCAAATATAAGGTATATAAACATTCTCTCTAATTTTATATGGAAACCTCCTAAAAAATTTTTATATATATATACATAGTAAAGGTAAAGGTACCCCCCGCACACTTGTGCAGTCGTGTCCGACTCTAGGGGCCGGTGCTCATCTCCGTTTGTTAAACCAAAGAGCCAGCGTTGTCCGAAGACGCTTCCACGGTCATGTGGCCGCATGACATGCGCGGAACGCTGTTACCTACCCACCGAAGTGGTACCTATTCATCTACTTGCATTTGCATGCTTTCGAATTGCTAGGTTGGCAAGAGCTGGAGCTAGTGCGGGAGCTCACTCCACACGCAGGGCTAGGGATTCGAACCTCCAAACTTGCGATCTTCCGATCCACAAGCCTGGCGTCTTACCCACTGAGCCACCACGCCTTTTTTTTTTTTTATACATACATACATACATACATACACACATACATATATATACACATACATACATACATATACATACACACACACACACACACACACACACATACATATATACATACACACACAAACACACACACAGAGTAGTTGTATATAAAACTGTTGAGAGCCAGTTTGGTCTAGTGGTTAAGGTGCTGGGCTAGAAACCAGGAGACTGAGAGTTCTAGTCCCTCCTTAGGCATGAAGCCAGCTGGGTGACCTTGGGTCAGTCACTCTCTCTCAGCCCTAGGAAGAAGGCAATGGCAAACCACTTCTGAAATCCTGCCAAGAAAACTGCAGGACATGTCCAGGCAGTCTCCGAGAATTGGACAAGATTGAACAGATTAGTCTATGTCTATGTTTTAAAATATAAGGCATTTTCAGATGTTTCATAAAAAGAGTGGAAACTACCCAATGTAAGTATCTCACACAAAACTTAACTTCAAACATTAACACTGTGATGTGGGGAACCATTTATGGGGGAAAGTATTCTAAAAATACATTAATTAAGCCTAATTTATACACACCCACACATGCAGAGAGTTTTTGGAAAGAGAAAGAGTACTTTCATATCTCAATATCATCTGAATAACAAAGGAGCAGAGGTAAACACCCTGGAATATCAGAACTTTGTCCATTCCCCAGAACATGCATTCTCTCGCTAGATTTTCTGGGCCTGAGGATCTTCTTTTTCCTCTTTCTCTTCCTCTGCTGCCACAAAATATAAATGATTCCCCAAACCTACCTGGACAGCCTGCTCTTTTTGCTGCTGATTATTTGACATCCTTCTTGATCTTGTTCTTTCTGCTTCATGTCTATGCACCCAACCTCGTAGTTCATGACTTAACCTGTACATGTAACATGAAAATTATCTCTCTGCTGAGAAACAGAATTGTGATCGGAACAAAAGAACATATTCAAGGACAACCTTCTCCATAACAAATTAAGAACAACTGATTTTGAACTCATATTCAGGTTAGCCTCTAGTTTATACCATTAATTACGAATCTCAGAAATAATGTCCCACTTTATCTACATCAGACTTCAATATTTGAATTTGTGTCTCCCAATCAGAATGTGCCTGCTTAGGAAAAATTAAGACAGGTAATGTACAAGAAAGCAGCTTTGCTTATTCCTAAATGATATTGGGAATGTATTACATAACTCCAGTACAGGCAGCTATAAAACATATTAGTTTTGAACTATGGCACTGAAACGGACAGGGAGTTGCAAGCTCTTCAACAAAATCATCCAATAAACATCTATCCTAACTCACCATGTTTATTTATTTATTATTAAACTTCTATCACCGCACCATCTCCCCCAAAGGGGACTCTGGGCGGTTTACAAACATAAAGATTAAAATTCTATTATAAAATATAAAAATACAATATACAACTACTTATTATTATAAATTAAATAGAAAATCCAAGAGGGCGATCTTAACCAGCCTAATACCAACATGATCTTAAAAGGGTTCTAAGACTTTCTGTCAATGTCACAGAACTTGCATGGCCTTTAAAGAACATGTTTGAAATGCATAATATGCATTAGAGAGCATTCTCCATGGCTTTTAGGGAGTGATGCTTTCTTTATGGAAGGGAACAGAAGTTCCATTTAAAAGGCAAGTTATCTAATTGTTCATCAAGATTTTTAATCACTTTCAGGGCTTTAAATGTTTTCTGCAGTGCATTTTATTTTAATTACATTATTTTAATAATCATTTTCTGACTTTTAGAGAACACTAATGTATCCTGTTACCCTTTCACTTTTATCTGGAACATTCTTCTAACATCAAAATAATTTACACATGCTTTTGTTATAAAAACTACATGTTGAGAGAAAGATGTGGGGAGTTGAACACTGAGGAAGTCAGACATTAGGTTCTAAGGCCTGTCTAGCACTAACATCACTATTATTTATAAGCAAGCAGCTTACCTGAGTGATTCTGTCCGGTTGATAAATGGCTGGCAAGGTGGGGGAGCTACATATATTATTGGTTCCTCAGTAACTACCATGAGTGCTTTGTTATCCGAAACAGATGGCTTATATCTAGGAAATAATTTTTAAAAATATTTAACATTGTAAATCTATTTTTAAAATAAATATACTGTACAGGCAAATACCAAATTAAAAAAGAAAAAGAGTACGACATCTGTGAAACTAATAAAAAAGATTGAACAAATGAGATAAAATAACAGGTAAAATAGGTTAAAATCAAGTAAGATAGAAAAGCTTTTGTTCATTTTGACAAAAAACCTTTGACTGAGTGCCTCATAATATTTTCCTTCATAAAATGATAAAATATGAATCAGTTGATACCACCGTTAGATGGATTCACTCACAGTTGGCTGAATTACCACACCCAAAGAATGCTCATTAATGGCCCCACTCAGCCTGGAGGATGTGTTGAATGAAGTCTCAGAGCACTACATGCTGCTTAGGATTTTTATCAATGACTTGAGTAAGGGAGTTGAGGAGACACTTACCAAGTCTGTAAATGTCAGGGAGATAACTGGTGAAGGAGGAGGGAGTCCCCTCCTTCTTCGCCAGTTATCTCCCTGACAGTAAATTACACAAACTGGGGTGGGGGTGGGGGTAACACTTTAGATGAAAGACAGATGATTTTTTTTAAAATGAAGGAACTGGACTGAAAAGGATAGGATGAATTTTAACAGGGAGGAGGGTACAATTCTGCAACTGGATAGGAAAGGCACAAGTGTAGGGTAGGGAAAGCCTATCTTGGCAATAGTGTATGTGAAAGGAATCTGTGTATCTTTGCTACACAAGTTAAACGTGAAGCAGCAATGTACTACAGCTGCTAAAAAAGTAAATGCTATCTTGGGATGCATTAACAGGAGCACAGAATCCAGATCACAAGCAGTAATTGTACCATTCTACTCTGACCTGGTCAAACCCCACTAGGGGTACTGTATCCAGTTCAAGGCGTCATCATTTGAAAAGGATAATGACAAATTGGAACAAGTTCACAGGAGGGCTACTAAGCTGTGGAAAAATAGATTTGGAAATCTTTTCCGCTGTTACCTGAAAAGTGAGAAGTTGGGAAGAAAGGAAGGTGAGCCAAGGCAAGGCAAGGCCAATTCCTACAATATACTAGAAGTCAGGTGGAATAACCAGGAATAACCAAGATGCAGGTGAACGTAGTCTGCAGGGTTGCAGGAAACTCAAAAAGAAGAGCAGAAAGAGAAAAGAACAATGCCTGGCTACAAATTTGGACTGAGAAGCAGCCACGGGTATGGCCACAAAACAGCTCTTGGAACCTTAGGAAGGGCAGGCTCAGTCAAATGGAATGTGGGGGAACCAGAGCTGGGATTAGGAGGAACGTGGTCAAGGAAAAAAATGAGGCAGTGGGTGTAAATGAAATACATCACATCAGGGCAATGTGAGCTCTCAGAATCAAGCATAGCAGGAAAAAAAAGATGTGAAGAAAACAGGATGGGAAATTCCCCAAGCCTCTCTACCCCAAAAGGCCCCCGTTTCAGCAAGTTCAGACACAATGTTGGTTTTCTTTCAATGCTCATGCCTGTGCATAGTTTACGATACGGAATGTTAGTTGTGAAGACATTACAAACAGTCTCGCCTTGCTGCCTCCTTTCAAAACATTTTCAGCTATTTATGCTTTCGGCACATCTGTGGCTGACTTGGAAAAGAAAGGCTCTGCTAGGTCTGAATCACCTATTAGCTGAAAAAACCGAATTTCAATCAGGAGATGATTAAGTGCACATTTACTCAATGCCTAAAGCGACCCAGAGTCGCTTGCAAGATGGCCAGTGTAGAAGCATGAGAAATAAATAAGTAAATAAACTTCTGCAACAGGCCAACAAGAACATTAGCAAACAATCAATGGAATTCTTTCTAGGCAATTTAGGAACCAGACAGTAGCCACAGGCTCACTTAAGAGCATCAGGATCGGAAGAGTTACTATCCTAGAAATGCTCACATAGCCACATATAGGAAAGGATCTTTTTTTGAACTGCAAGTGGAGTTTGCAGTCTTGTCTCATACTGATGTCTCCTGGGTAATATTGCTGTGAAATGGACAAAGCTGTTGGGTTCTCGATGCTCTCTGGGGTTGGTTGTTTTCTTGCAGACATTACATTACCAGGCTAGGTAACATCATCATTACAAGTGCTGACAGGTGATGAAACACCTGCGAGAAAACCACCAAGCTCAGAGAATGCCAAGAACCTGTTTACCCCTGAGCTACATATACTCTCTCCATAGCACTGATGGGCATCAGGAAGGGGAAATGTACAGTTTAAAGGGCTTTGGATGAAGATCTTGACCAACATTAAATATTCGACGGTAGCATTCTGGAACATTTAAACAGATTTCTGTATGTTTTTTTTTTGTTTTCCCCTTTCCCTCAACCATTTCTTCATTTTCCAAAAGAATATGAGGTGATGTTACTACTTCCTTATATAGTCCTTCTCTGGTAAACACTCCTTGTATGGCTTGCCTAATATAATTCTATATTATGTTAGTGCATGTTCCATAACAGCTCCATTCCATTCATTAATTCATTGCTTTAATTTCTATTTTTAAAAAGTATCACAGTTGTGACGCATTTCTTTTGTATTTGTTTTATCCACACTATAATAGAGTGCAATTTCCAATCTACCAAAGTTCCTTCCAAAAGGTGCTATCAAATTATGTTTTTCAACATGACAAAGTGAAAAAGAATTAATACATACTGTATATTTATTGTATTTAATTTTATTGAAATTCAGCTTAAAATTAAACAAGATTTAGCTTTGCTCCTGGCCCAACCATGTTTTGAGGTATACTTCCAACCTGTCACTAAAAGTTCAAATATAGCTTTCCACCTTATAAAAAGCTGTGCATTCCTCCTGTAAGAGGTTTTGCTGAGTCCCTTTCTTTTTGTAAAAATGGAGCCAAAATGTCAGATACTGTTATATAAATATAGATTCTTATAAAGAGGCTGCATCTTGTTTCCCCCACTGTGTTGCACATCGTTGATCCTCTAAAGCTCTCATGTTGTTGGATTATTATTCTCTGTGAACTGATAGGAAGAGAAAACCCTTTCAAACCATTCTCTGAGAATTACTTAGCAGTTGAGCATATGTTCTCTTTCCAATAGAGTTTCTTCCTTCACTTAATTATTGGATGTTTTCTAGCTTCTGGTATCTCCAACATTAAAGGTCAGTTAAACAACTAAAGGATACTATTTCTCTCTACAGCAGTATGTTATAGAAAATTCATAGTCCTCCAAGCCTGGGGCCTAGTCTACTGAACTGCTTAGAACAGAGCTTTCCAAACTTTTCATGTTGGTGACACAGTTTTTAGACATGCATCATTTCGCGACACACTCTTACAGCAGGGCACAAGGCAGGCACTAGGACCGGCGCGGAATCACAGCAGGTTTGGAGGCAGCAAGGCACAAGGCAGGCACTAGGACCTGTGTGGAATCCTGGCAGGGCAGGTTTGGAGGCAGCAAGGCACAAGGCAGGCACTAGGACCTGCGCAGAATCACAGCAGGTTTGGAGGCAGCAAGGCACAAGGCGGGCACTAGGACCTGTGTGGAATCCTGGCAGGGCAGGTTTGGAGGCAGCAAGGCACAAGGCAGGCACTAGGACCTGCGTGGAATCCTGGCAGGGCTCAGAGGCAGCAGCAGCCGCGACACACCCAGACACTGCAACCGACACACTAACGTGTCGCGACACACAGTTTGGAAAGCTCTGGCTTAGAACAATGTGCTCAGGCAGAGAAAGGGAAAGACTGTGAGATATCAGTCTGAGCTGGGAGACAGGGAAACAAAATTCCTCTATGTTCGCCATGCCTTATCCCCCTGGCAAGTAAGAGCAGGATTTTCCATTGGCTTTTGGTCCACATCCAGCTTAAACTCTATGCTAGTCCTAGTAACAGAGAGAAAGCATATTACGATTAAAGTAAAGTAAATTCCCATTCCAAATGTGTATGCCAGTAAACCCAGACTTGCCCTGAGAAGGTGTTCTCAGATCACAGCTCTGAACACCAAACGAGCTGTTTTTCAGGCTATAAATTGGTACTAGTTTGTCCCAGCACAGAAAGAAAACTCCCAAGTTCCCTACATAGGATGATTGCTATGTCTGAAGAAAATAATAAGATTATTTTCCAGACAAAGGCTCTGTCGGTTTGAATGCCTTTTTGGGATTTGTTTATCTGAACAAAATGCTTCAGAACAGACCCATTCGGAATGGGAAAACCCTGCATCTCAGATGATTTCAGATAATTATTTCCAATAATGCTAGACTGATCCATCTGGGGGGAAAAATTGTCACATAAAAAACAAGGGAGACCAGTGGATGCTCTGAAGGCAATTCAGTAAGAGTAGATACTGGGATAGAAAGCTTCAAAGAGGCTCACATGAACTAATCCTCTGCTGAAATACATTTGTCCTTTTGCGGAGCAAAGCACTGGAGTGAGGAACAGGTGGTCTTCCTGATGCTGTTGGACTCCAAGTTCTTTCCCACTGGCCACTTCAGTGATTGTTGGGGCTAATGGGAATTGTAGCCCAACAACAACTGGAAAAGCACAGAAGCCAACTCCTTACTTTACACCAGTGTTTCTCAACCTTAGCCATTTTAAGATGTGTGGACTTCAACTCCCAGAATACCCCAGCCAGCAACGCTTTCAGCCCCCAGAAGAAATTAACCAAAAAGTTCCCACCTTTTATCCTTTCCTCTAGATCAGAGCTTTCCAAACTGTGTGTCGCGACACAAAAGTGTGTCGCCACACACAGTCTGGTGTGTCGCCACAAAACCCGGAAGGGCTGATCATCATCAGCACTTCCGGGTTTTCCCACGGCGACACACCAACTGCAGAGCACAAAACTCGAAAGCGGCAGCAGCGCTTCCGGGGTTTTGCGCACTGCCGCAAGGACGGCACTTCCGGGTTTTCCCGCAGCGACACACCAACGCCGGTTGGTGTGTCGCCGCGGGAAAAACTTTGGAAAGCCCTGCTCTAGATAGTGGTAAGTTCAGATGCTCAGTGAAAGCAATCAGAATAAAAATAAACAAACTTCAATTAATTTTAAAAATAGGTATTGAGTGGTTCCTGTTAAAACCTGCTGCTGCATTTTGTAGCAGCTGAAGCTTCTGGATACATATTATAGATCTGACAGATAACTACAGAATTATGGCAAGTTCAGTTTTATGCAGGATAACAACTGTGCTTGGAAAAGACAGCACTTCTCTCTTAAGTGGGGAGTAGGGAGAAGAACAGGAATTTCACAGCAGCCTAAATATTCTTCAACCTGGATGATCAGGCTTTGCCTCTGTGGCACTGTACAGAAATTTAGAGATGACTTTGGGAAGAGTACAGGTAGTCCTCGTTTAGTGACCAGAATGGAGACCAGCAACTTGGTCGTTAAGCAAAGTGGTTGCTAAGTGAACTCACAACCGTACTTACAATCTGATTTCAGCTCTCCTTTGGTTTACAGACCTGCAAAGGTCGTAAATGTGAGGATTGGTCGCAAAGTTACTTTCTCATCATCATCACAACTGCAAACGGTCACTAAATGAGGACTACCTGTACAAGTATTCAGGAAGTATTCAGGAAGGACTTGGAAGAGAGATTCCATAGAGAGAAATTTGGATGGGCTTTCAAGATTGTGTAAATATACTCACAACAATAAAGTAGCATTCCTGGAATCCCTGCGTTGTCTCTTTCTTGACCTGGGCTACCTCAAAGGGCTGACATCAATCTTGAGAGCCCCTTCAAGTTTCTTTCTGCCTCATTTTATACTAAACAAAATCAAGGCAGGGTTATTTTGAGTTTCTTTCTCACGCGTCCTTCTATCTCTGGACTATGCAATCTCATTAAGTCCCTCCTCAATGGCTCACTCATACCTTCACCAAGGTTAGCTCTAAATTCCTTTACAGGTGTTACATTCTCAAGTACTTTGAGCATGTCTAAAACTCAATGTAACTTCAAGGACAGGTTCTGCCATCTTCACCAGCTCCAAGCTGGAAATGGGATGAGACAGATAGTACTGATAGTCTCAGGAATACTTGGGAAATGCTACTTTTGTGTCTTGCTACTTTTTCAACATCTCCAAGAGACACAATACACGCATCGGAGACAGAGAGGAATATTAACAGATCAAAATAGTTCTGCATCATTCATAAGAAAATGATGGACCCTCAAGTGGAAATATACAACACATTAGCCATTTGCTATCTTTGTATATGTAGAATATTGCAAACTGGAAGACAATAAAAGATAAAGTTTTATGCTTACCCATCATTATTTTTGCCACCCGTTTCCTGAGGACTACTTGCAGAAAATTCAAGAAGATGTCGACTTTGGTAGCTAGTGCTGGCAAGATGTTCAGCAGAATCAGGCCCCCATTCAAACACTCTGAAAGCAAGAGACAAAGCAGTTTAATTTCAGTACTTCATTTACTGCCTTTTTAAACTGCCACATCCTGCCTGAACTCATGGTGGTGTACAAGAAAAACCAAAATCTGAGATCATGTACTGGACAGATAAGATCCACTTCAAGTGGGTTGTTCTTAAGGTACCTGGGAACTAAACCATATAAGGCTTAAAGCTCAAAGCTTGCACTTTTAATTGTACCCAGAAGACTATTGGTAGCCACTGCAGAGCTCAAAGCCCTGGAGTTATGTGCAAACAGTGGCTCTTCTCTGTTAACAGGTGGGCTGCTGCATAGGCAGGCCCACATAGCACAGGTCCCAATGACAGAACTTGGGGGCAACAAGGATATTTATTTATCATTCATTCATTCATTCATTCATTCATTCATTCATTCATTCATTCATTCATTCATTCTTATATTTATACCCCGCCCATTTCCTCCCTAATGGAGGACTCTGAGCGGCTTACATACATTGTTATACATTTTCCATTATACAATTTTTACTTATACATCATATATGTGACATATATATGTGACATATAATATATGTGACATATATACATCATATAATATATATATGTATGTATGTATGTATGTATGTATGTATGTATATGTATATATATATATATCGGTGATATACATCACCGTTGCCGGGGGGGCCTTCTCCAGGAAGGGTGCAACTGGTATACCAGCTGAGACAGGCAAAGACCCCCCCGTCCATAGCCTCCACCTGCTTATTCTAGCAATTGCAGTGAATTGAGAAGGATCCCCAAGCTGTGAATCTGTTCCTTCAGGGAGAATACTATCCTTCCGGAGTTACTACTGGAATGAAGAGCGAGCCAGGGAGAGAAACACAGCAGCTCAGTCTTGCTAGAGCTCCACTTCAATCTGTTCTCCCCTCCTAATGTTGAATCAAGGTCAGTGCTTTGGGCCATCAATGAAACCCAGGCTAGTTTTCCCCAAGCTTATTTAAGGACTGTGTTAGAAGCTTTTTGGCTCTGATAGAAAGTTCACTCAAATGATTATTCCAATAGGTTGCGAGTGGATGCCTACATACCTGAAGTCCTTAACCTGATCAATTGGTCTTTTGTTAATTTTCAAATTAACAGGGGACTTAAAGCACTTTCTAGGGAAGACCAAAACCTTAGGTTTTAATTAATTTCAAGAAATTCCTTAGAAAGTAGAATGCCAATGTGGCTAGGTATCTATGATGGACCACTTGGATTACAGATAAAATGGCTACATTCCCTGTGTACAAAAAAAATCAAAACAGGATGATGGACAAATGTTGGACGGTGAAATTCTGGTTTAGAAAGGGTCATAATTTATATAGAAGTTAAACAATAAAGAGACAAGGGGGGGAAAGCTGAAACTGTCATAAATTAAAACTATACCTTAATTACACAGTGTTAAAAGGGCAGAATTACTAAATTAGATTGGGGATGGGGGGCAAAAACAATTAGCTGCTGAATGCAAAATTCCTTCTCCTGTGGCCAAGACAATACAGCGTATTGAGAAGATCCTAATTATATTAGTCCAGTCTTTCATTTTGTGTTCTTCACAGTATTAATTTTTTGGAATGGCCAAATGTGACAGGAGACACTGTCTTGTTAGCAATTTTTCTTTTAGTCTTATTTTGTTCACAGCACTCTATTTGTTGGGGGAAGTGATATTTTGTTGGCTTTCATCATAAGCATTAAGCAAGGGAACCGAGGGGTGGCTGGAATTCACAGAACTGTAACTCTAGTTACAGGATGCTTAAGTCTCCTTGGCAAATGCCCTTTCCCTCTGCTAATCATCAAAGAAAATGCAGCTGGAACTATTTGACATCCACAAATAGTTTCTGATATGGCCAAAGACCTACTTGTCCCTGTTGAAATGGAACAAATCCTTTGCATGAGCCTCAGACAGGCTTCCAGATTCCTAGTCAGTGACTTCATTCACCACATGATAGAGCTCCTGACAACGGTTGTGGTCTCTTCAGCAAGCAATTTTCTATTATACTGAACATGGAAGCTAACTCTGAGCCAAACTTGAGGAAGAGGCAGACACAATTTTTCCCCAGATACTGCACATAAAAAAGTACGTTCAGCTGTACTGCTACCGATGGCATTGACACATAGTAGAGGTAACAATGACTTCCTGAAAGCCAAATTCAGCCAATCAGGGGCCAGCTTCAACGTGTCCCTCCACAGAGCAAGGCTCCATTTGAGCTCTATAGCTCACTGACTCATGCTTAGCAACAGTAAATTGGAGGATGGAAGAGAGAAAAGAAGAACACACAGCCAGGAGCCTGATCAGCAACATGCAAGTTTGCACAACATCATTCAGTACTTAGCTCTACTCTTCCTTCTCTGGGCCACATGTCACTTTGACAAATCAGAAAGCTATCTTTCCAGCAAGCTGAACTGGATACGATTTCCAAGTCTGGCTAAAAACAAGCTCTGTTCAAATAAAAGTCAGATATTTTTCATTTAAATTGTACAGTAACTGCTTTGCTCCCACCAACAATAATATCATCCCAAACACTTGCTAGTTATAAAAGTTTTCTGAGGACAAAACAATCCTGGAATTAGGGCTGGGAAGTTTAAGCAGCATAAATGAAAAACTGATGAGGCAGACAAATGCCAGGAGAAAGATCTTTCTCCTTCCAGACAAACCTTCCACAAAAGCCAATTCCATGCAGCCCTTCCTTGCTAATTGACTGGTTGAGGCGCCATCTACTGGGTCAATTTGGAAACAGCAAAACCCTCACCCAGTAACTAAATCTGGATTTATCACCTACAGATAATTTCCAGCACTGCTATTGTAACTAGTCCTTACAAGGACCCAGGTGTTCCAAATTGTGTTCAAGAGACACAAATTATAAAAATACCCAAATATTTCCCAGCATTTATATTTTCAAAAGTGAGAACGGGTCATCGTTTTGTTTGTACTATACATAAAGCATCATGCTCTATAATGGATGCATGTTTACAACAATGTCAATCCTCACCATATTCAGCATTGTTTACTCCAAGTAAGCCTACAGAGGATTAAGGTCTTAGTTTACAATGAGTTTCCTGAATCAGCACCTTCATAGTCTTAAACTACTCAAGAGGAAAGTGAACTTCCTTTTATGCCTTTCTTCAATTGAACTAAGATTAACATTAGAGGCTTCTAAAATCCCTTCATATTTGCATAAAAAGTAAACTCCTGAGAGTGATGTCCCCTTAACAAGCTTGTCCCAGAGCTGAATTCACCCAAGGCAGGTCTAATTCAAAGATTTGGTTTGGTCATCCTTTCTCCCTAGGGAGAATGTGCAACTGTTTAATTTTCTGCCATAGGGAAATTGCCCAGCTAGGTAGGAGCACCCAGTCTACCTTGATTTCAAACAGCTGACCAGGAAATCCCAGGGCTGGGGGTTAGATTTTCAATTTTAATAATCAGGAACCCAACACATTTGAAAAAGTAAATAAATATTCTCTGTGTATCATGTAATCACTATGTAGTAGAAGATTCTGTTGCAGTGTCTAGGAGGCTCTCTTGAGATCATTGAGATCCATAAAAAAGGCTTTCCTACAGATACACTTTTCAGCGGAAGATCAGTAATTATTTGATGCAAACCAATAGTTTTTACCAGCTAACCCCAGGAAACTACTACTGAAGTGGGAAAAAAAGTATAAGCACGTATTCTCTATTTTGCAACTACCCCCAAGTATATTCTTCCCTATGAACCAGATTCTCTGACAGCGGTTAAGGGAACCTTACCTTAGCCGATCATAATTCAGCATTACAAAAGCAAGGAACACCATCACACAGAATGCTCTTCTTTTTGGAGAGGAGCCTTTGAGATTCTGATTCTAGACAGGAAATGAAAAGTTGGAGAAAAAGAAAAATTAATAAGCAACTTGCTTCACATTCAACATTGAAAGAATTTGAGCCATAAAGGGGCAGCAGCCTTTGTTAAAGTTTAAACCAGCTACTATTATTCATATTCCTCATGGTTTTGCCAATATTGCAAACATCATTTGTGATGTCAACCAACAGGAGAAATTATACATCTGTCAGATCTTATAGGGACACTATGATGGACAATCAAAGATGTACACATCCTGATCAATGTTCTAAGGACTGTTCAGTTACACATTTTGGATGAGAAGGGCTGCAGGAATTGCTCAAATAAGTGATTACTTTATTCATGAACATTAAGATCTACAGCCAGTCCTCATTTAGTGACTGACTTGTTTAGTGACCATGTGCAGTTAAAACAGGGATGAAAAAATAACTTTGCAACATGTCCTTGCATTTACGACCTTCACAGGTGTGTAAAGCAAAGGAAAATTAAAGTAAAATCGTAAAATTGTGATGGTTCACTCAGCAACTGCTTCACTTAACGACCAAGTTGCCAGTCCCAATTGTGGTTACTAAATGAGGACTACCTGTATTAACTTAGCTTGCCCAGCTTTTAATTCAGATAGCATAAATGATGCTATATAAAACTCTAGAGAGATGCAGAGAGATGTTGCTGATTGTCAACTCTTCCCCACTTCTCACTGAATCTGTATGCCAAAGCCTTCGTTATTTAGCAGCATTTACCACAGCGAGCAACCTTTTTGAGGAAGTTGGTTGGCTTGCAGGTCCAAAGGGCTCTGGAGGAAATGGATTATCTGGCCATTTTCAGTCTGGGATGTAGTACTGAGATGCCACTGGACACACTTGTTGATGACTGCAGGCTTGGGATGAAGGCAGTGCATCCATCCTGGCCCTCCTTGAACACTCATCAACCTTTGATAGCATCAATCATGGTATCCTTCTGGACAGCTAAGGGTTGGCATAGTGTTGTGATGGTTCTCCTCCCTCCAGGAGAGAAAGGTCTAGCTGTAGACCCCTGCTCTGTGGGGTATCTCAGGAATCTAGTCTCTCCCCACTTTTAATACCTATATGAAGCCACTCGGTGAGGTTGTTCCTTGGCATGGGGTGAAGTATCATAATTATCATAAATTATCATAAAATAAAAAATCATAAATAGAGCCAGTTTGGTCTAGTGGTTAAGGTTCTGGGCTAGAAACCAGGAGTCTGTGAGTTCTAGTCCCGCCTTAGGCATGAAAGCCGGCTGGGTGACCTTGGGCCAGTCACTCTCTCAGCCCTAGGAAGGAGCCAATCACAAACCAGGAGTCTGTGAGTTCTAGTCCCGCCTTAGGCACGAAAGCCGGCTGGGTGACTTTGGGCTAGTCACTCTCTCTCAGCCCAACTCACCTCACAGGGTGGTTGTTGTGGGGAAAATGGGAGGAGGAAGGAGTGTTAGGTATGTTCTCCGCCTTGAGTTATTTATAAAAATAATAAAGGCGGGACAAAAATTAAATAAATAAATAATAAATAATTGATGGGATGGAAGAGAGGGATGGGAAGAACAGCCTTTGTAAGACCAAGTGGCTATGTGTTTTGGGCCTCTTCTGAATCTGAATCCAGAGGTTTTCCACTGTTGTATCTGGAAGAGGTTGCACTCAAACACTCAGGACCAGTGTGCAATTTGGGCATCCTCCTGGACTCATGGCTCCTGCTTGAAGAGCAGGTAGCAGCCGTGGCCAGGAGGGCCTTTGCACAATTCCATCTTGTGCGCCAACTGCATCCATAACTGGATTGGGAGGCCTTGCTTACAGTCACTCACACCTTAGTTCCCTCCTGGTCAGACTAATGCAATGCAGACAATATGGGGCTGCCCTCAAAGGCCATCAAAGAGCTGTAATTAGTCCAGGATGCAGTGGCACGGGTAATTATGGTACACCATGGTACATCCACGTAACAACATTATTCCACAACCTGCAGTGACTCCCAATAGACTTCCAAGTGCAATTCAAGGTGCTTGTTATCACCTATAAAGCTCTGCAGGGCACAGGGCCAGATTATTTGTGGGATTGTTTGTGTCTATTTCTGCCCGTCCCACTCGCTCTCTCACAGGATGGGCATGCTCTAGGTCTCTTCCTTGAGGCAATGTCACCTGATGGGAGGTGTACCTTCTCGGTGGCAGTGCCTCCCCTTTGGAATGATCTCCCCTTCCTAGGTTCAGATGGCCCCAATCCTGTTAGCCTTCCAAAAAGCTTCAAAATCCTGTATTGGCCCAGGACAATAGATAACCCATCTTCTGGGAGATGGAGTGTGTCTGGTTGACCTGGCCATAAGTTGTTTGAGATGTTGGCTATGGAATTTGTTTCTTTTGATTTTGAATGTTTTTTTTTTACTTACAATCATTGTTTTTTGTTTCACTTTTATTTGATGTACACCACCCAGAGTATCATATCTGCAATGATTGGCAACACTTAGTTCCACAGAAAGCAATTTTTCATAATTCCCACACTTACCTCCACTGCCAGTTCATCTAGCTGTCTCTTCAGTGAACCATTCTCTCTCTTAAGATGATCATTTTCTAACAAGGCAGCCTTCAGCCTAGCCTCTAAACTCTGCATATATTCCTTTTTCTTCCTCCGTGACTGACAGGCCGATTCCCGGTTTTTTATCATGCGCTGCTGTCTTTTTAGAACATTCATCTAGGAGTAATACATATGATGAACAAACTGTTCAAGGCTCAGAAAACTTGCAAAGGAAGAAGGCCAACACAAGGCCACTGGCAACAGCACAAGCTTTTTTTTTAAAAAAAGGGAAAGTTAACATTGTCATTATATTACACAAAAACAAGTATTCCTAAGAATTCCAGAAGATCCCATTTTTCTTGTTGCTTTAATTTATATAACGTTCTCTAAATCTGATAAATATGTCAAGTGCTCTTTGCAGACAGATACGGATTTAAGATTATTTTACAAACTTAAAATCTTGGCGTATCAAGCAATTGGGTATCTTTGAAATTATTTCCAGACTAGCAACTTCACATTTCCATGAGACATGGCACAATAGCACCAGGAGAGATAAGATTTTATTATTACTGGACTATTGTTAAGAAATATCTGGAAAGGAGCCAGCACATCACACTAATAAAATTTAGCTCCAGTTATTTCAGTATTTTCCCATTCTGAGTGATGAATTGGTGGTGGTGGTGTCAGAAGAGTCTCTGCGTCTCCCAGGAATGGACCGAGTTTAATGGATGAGGGAGATCAGCAGCTCTGTGCCTCACACAGTTCACCCAATAAACCTATTCAGTGAGGCTCCTCCTCCTCCTCCTCCTCCTCCTCCCCCCCCCCCTGCTGAGGGCTTCCCTTTCCAGCCACTTGGTAGTGCCACTGGAGGCCAACCAGAATCTGTTTGCTTGGTGCATGGATTGGTTGAGAGAAAGCTTTTTGGTCTCTACACTGATGATGTATTTCTTACCCGGCTTAACAGGAGTCATTTGCACTCATTTTGCTCATATTTATAATGTGTTAGGCACCGTGTTTATTTGGTGGTTGGGGGGGGGGGAAGTAAAGGCACAGATTATACTCATATGCACACTGAGACATCTGATTAATGAAGAAAGGTTTCATTCCAGCCTCACTAACCCAATGCTCACCAAATGGTTTGACAAGGCATTTCTTTGGCACTCCATTAACATATACAGATGCTGAAAAGAATGCCAAGCTGTAAGGGCAGGGCTGACCAGCAGTTTAATTTTTGTCAAAGTGGCAAGTTGGCATCTGATTCCTTCACACTATATGACTGAACACTCCCCCTACAATAACAACACACAAAACTAATGTAACAAGATTTCTAGCCAAGTCCAGTCTACCTGGCAGCTTTCACATGTACTTTCCCCCCCTAATAAGAGTGTGAGGATGGTGCAGTGGTTGTTGAACCTGGATCGGGGGTCCAAATGAATGATCAGCAGCATGAAGTAGAACAACCTGGACCCAATGCTATCGCATTATCATTTCCCAATTTTTGCCAAACGCATTGACAGTGTTAAATGGGAAGGTAGATGTCCAATTAACGTTATGACTTTACATTGCATTACTCAGCTGAAGCTCACAAAAAGTAATAGATACACATTGCCAGCTACTCCTGCCCTTAGATAACAGGAAAGAGACTCAAGGCCGTGACTCCCTGGAGCTGTCTGCTGTCTTCCATGATGAAGAGAAGCCAGCCAGCAAGACCCAAGAAGAAATATAGTAAGTTCTCTGTCCCACAATCCAAAAACTTCACCATGGCCCAGAAACAAATGTTCTGCAATGCTTTATGTACACAGAACTCTACTTTAGAAAACAATGAATGACCTGCTTTTATTCTAAAGCCCTCAGTAGTGTATGTCAAATACGGGTGTGGTAGAGGAAGGAGCCCAGCACTAGACTATTCTCAAAACAACAACTACCCCTTCCCAGTCAATTCAGTTTATGCTCTGGGTTCCAAAGGCCATTACCCAAATAGCCATACTGTAATTTCAAACACTGTTCGTCCTGTCTGAATACAGTCAGCCATGAGTGCGTATGTACACATACACCCACGCACAGCCTCAAGGGCTAACACTGGAACCACCTCCACCACCAGAAATAAAAAGGGCAGAGGAGCAACAATTGGATTTCCAAGCCTTCAGGAGATACTACTTATCTTCCAATATCCTTCTCTTTAGTAAGCAAATCTAGAGGTTTGCAAGTTGATAGAAAAGTTTAAATTCCTGGGAGGTGAAATCCCACTCTAGAAACTGCACGCTCTGAGTTACATCACTCGTGATGCTTGGCTAAAATATTCTTGGGACTCTGAAAGCAGATCGGCAGCAAATAAGCTCTCTGGGTGGAAGGGCTAATTACAAACAGAAGCTGGAAAGAACTTACATCCATGTTTGTGTTTGGGGAAGTGGCGTGAAGAACAGACTTCGCTTCTGCTAGGTTTCTACTGGTCAAACTCTTTCCTGCTGTTTGTGGTAATACCCTGATGGCGTGACCTGTTAGTGGTTTGACTCCACCAGGAACAGCAATGGCTGGGTTCGTGGCAGGAAGGATTCCAGATGTCTGAAGATGAACCACAGCAGGCTGAGAAAGCATTACTGGCTGACCTAAGAGAGGAACAAAAAGCTTTGGCATATTGATTTAACACTTACAAAAAATGTGAATTTCTATGCATGCTACATTTTGCCTCATGATAGCTGTACAAAGAGGAGAAAATATTGCTTTACTTTACATAGATAATCATACATAGGCCTAGAACATTTCACATCTTAGGCACCCAGTAATTTCTGAAGAATTCAAAGACGTTGCTTTAGTCATACCCAAAGGGTTGCATTTACACAATGAAGATTCCTTCATTTAAATACCATACACTAGACCATATCGTATATCACATGCTACTTTTGAGGCTGTGATTAGATTTTAAAATGGTTGCTATGTGTGGCACATAAGCTGTAGTTAAAATAACACAGCAGATTAGACCATAGGGCCACTTCTACAGGGTCAACCCAAACTACCCTCTACCAACAACTCACAGATAACGCCTACATAATATATCCACAAACTATACACAAGCAACACATCTAGAGAGAGGTGCTTATCAACCAACATACTATAAGTAGGCTTCCGGTGGGATGGTGGACTGAACGGCTGTGCCCGCTGGTTCAGCAGGCAGAGCTGACAATGCGGTAACTTTTTTCGGGCTCAGGCAGGTTTTCCTGAAGCCCAGATACATTCTCCAGATTAAGGAGAATACCTGGAATCATCCCATCTGTCCTCCGGATGGCTGCTTGCAGCCAGAAGATAGCAAACAGCGTTTCGCACTCAACTGGTAAGAGCAGCCGGGAGGCTGGGATGTCACCATTTCCAAGCCACGCTGTAGCCTTAAAGGGACACAAAGACCGGCCACCCCATTTCTAAATCACCAATTTGTATTTTTTTTAAGTATATATACCCCAAGAGAGGCTTTCTACAGCGAGGAGAAGCTGGTTCTCTTAGTGCTTAATGTTATTTTTGGGATTACTTTTTTAAAAAAAAAATCTTTTCAGTTTTGGATTTCGTTTTCCTTCCAAAGGAAATTCCAAAGATTGAGAGTAAACAATTGTCTTCCTGTTATTATTTTTGTATTAAATTGGAAGATATTAGCATTTTCCTACACGTTGAATCGGCTGATTTGAACCTTCAGCTTTCTGTTTTCACTTTCCCTTGAGAACTGTGTGCTATTTCACTCTCACTTTATGTAAACACACTTTGGAACTCTTCCATATCTTCGACTTTCGCTGGTTAAGCTCCTAGGGGGCACCATAATCTATTGCGTGAGACATGGAGGATTTCAAACGGATTCTTTCTGACCTTCACCAGGATTTTAAACAGATTTCTTCTGACTTTTATCAAACTTTTATGCAAGATATCCAGGACATTGTGGAAAATATGAGAGCTAAAATGTGCCATCAGGTTGGGGATGTGGTGGATGACATTGAGGAATCTAAGAGCGATAGAAAGGTTTTTTTTTAAGACTGAGATTGGGATTTTTATTGAAATGCTGGATGAAG
Organism: Charina bottae; assembly: GCA_023362775.1. Classification (NCBI taxonomy): domain Eukaryota; kingdom Metazoa; phylum Chordata; class Lepidosauria; order Squamata; family Charinaidae; genus Charina; species Charina bottae. Next base: position 3,801,224 of record JALMGJ010000003.1, read on the forward strand.
ATTGGATAATGGAGTTGGAGAAATCTAAGGGAGAGTGATCTGCGAGCCATAAGTAAAATCGATCTCCTGGTAGAATGCCATGAAAAGAACCTGGAATCTTTGAGGGGGAGAGTTGGGCTGTTTGATTATTTTAAGAGGAAAGCTCTGTGTACATTGTGGGGATATATAACTGCTCTGGTTTATTTTGAAGTGGGATAAGGGTTGAAGAATGTTCATCTGGTTTGCTTTAAGGATTTGATTGATGCTATTTGCCTTTAAAGATTTGGATTTACTGTTTTCAATTGGCTTTGTTTTTTGGGTTTATTAAGATTAAAATTATTAAAAATGTATTAGGGTTAAATAATGTTTATTTGGTTTGCTTTAAGGATTTGATTGATGTAATTCCCTTTTAAAGATATGGAATTACTGTTTTGAATTTTCTTTGTTTTTTGGGTTTATTAAGATTGGGATTATTAAAATTGTACTATTAAGTATAATAGCAGACAACTTATGTGCTTTTTGATTTGATTCTTATTATAGTAGACAGAAACATATATAACATATATAACATATATAAAACATATATAACATATATAGTGGTAGGAAGGGAATAATTAAATATGTTTTATTGTTTTATCTTTTGGAGGGGAGAAAGAAGTTTAGGAGGTTTATATGAACTTTTTTTCTTTATTTTAATATAAGGGGGAAAAGTAACTGTACTTAGTGATTTTTATTATGTGATAAAGTGGAATGACTTATAGAAATAATGTGGTATTTTGGTTTAATATAGAGTAAGAGATTGATTATGGAAATTTTGTATATCCTTGCTGTTAAAAGTCGGAAGCCACATCTTTTGTAAATTTAAAAAAAATTCTCTTGTGTTTCTGCACTTTTTTAGTTTCTTTCTTTCTTTGTAGTTTTGTTTTTGTAGTTTTTATTCTTTTCTTGAAACCTAATAACATTTACTATAAAAAAAACCCAACATACTATAAGTAGACAAAAATTTGATAATCACAGATATATTGCTTTTGGACATTGTTTATTTAGATTATGTAGGTGAGATTCTACTCATTTTCTAAAAGAGACGTGAAGGTACGATCACCCAGGAATGTTTAGCGGCCAGCCATTCCACTTCTAAGTTACTAATATTAATTTTGATATATTTTCAACTAAAAGATATAATGAATATGTGTATGTATGAGGGCTCTGCAATATTGCAACCAGATTTGAAAAGATGCTGTAGAGCATGCAGATGAAGGAACTGTCTACAACTCATAAAAGCAGCTGCATCTTTTTCTGGAATAATGTGGCAGCTGCAAAGGGCAGCCTCATCATCCCAGGAAAAGAAAATATGCTTTAAAGAATTGCACTCAAACCCTCCTGTGCCCCAGTAAAATCAAACATACCTTCCCAATGTTATAGTTAAATATCCTCCCTTTCTTGCTAATACAAGTAGTCCCACTTACCGACCGCAATTGGGACCAGCAACTCCATCACTAAGCGATGCAGTTGTAAAGTGAAAAATCACATGACCATGCTTGACTTACGATGGCAGTTCGTCAGTTCTGGCTGCAGTCATTAAGCAAATCATTGTGGGTCGTTAAGTGCGACATCACGTGACCGCGACTTGCTACTTCCTGCCAGCTTCCCCATTGACTTTGTCGGAAGCCGGCTGTGAAGGTCGCAAATGGCGATCACGTGACCATGGGACACTGCAACCATTGTAAATGTGCCAGTTGCCAAGCGCCCAAATCGCAATCACGTGACCGTGGGGATGCTGCAACGTCTGCAATTTTGAGGACCAGTTGTAAGTCTCAGTATTCAGCGCTGTTGTAACTTTGAATAGTCGCTGAATAAGTGGTTGGTTTCCACTTGGAAATCAAATTGCTTTTTTCACCTTAGTTTTGCTCTATAAAGCCCTTTCAGACATAGGACTTGATAAGTTTGCCACTAGATGCTGACCAGAAACAAGCATTATAAGTTCGAGGGGTGGAGCTATTAAAGCTGCACCCATTTAAAGCAATTCCACATTCAACATACTTAGCAATCCTTTTTTAGGAAACTGTCATGTTCGCATATGACACATTCAACGCCACTTGCTCCTGACAACAGATCCGACATGCATCCCATCCCATTCCTTGCATCCTGTTACTCATATACCTTTCGGAGGTGCTGGCTGGATAGTAACAACTGGCTGCTGCTTGGGCAGTGTCAGGAGTGTGGGAAGAGCTGGAATGACAATGGCTTTTGCCTGGAGATTGGGCTGAGTTTCACAAAAGGCAGGCAACAGAGGCTTGGGCTGAATTAAAGGTTTAGAGGCTGCTGGATTATTTCGATTAGGGGTCACCGACGATCCGTTTGCTGTAGAAGAGAATTCTCATTTGAAGTCAATGTTCAAAACAAGATTACATTCCTCATTATGCAATTGTCTGCAGCTCAATAGAAATAGCAGTGCTCGCCACAAGGAGGGCAGGAAGAGCAACTTCATTAAATGAAAGGAACTGTACAACACAACCAGGAATCAAACCTGCCTTTAAAGCATACATACTTTACTTATTTATAATATATGGGCTGGTTCCAACATATCAGCTGGAATCACACCAAGTAAAGCCTGGCATTTGCACACTCCCTTCTCTTCCTTCAGTGTAGCTGACAGAAGGATGTATTTGCTTTTAGTTTGCCCAAATCCTGGTTTATTCTTAACATAAATTAGAAATTGTGATTTAAACTCATCATTGGCCAACTTCAAATATGTGTTACACCATTTATTAAACAGGGCTTGCTTTCAAACACAATCTCTGGTTTAAATGTGAAGATAAGCCAAGACCAGAAAGGAATAGCTAATTAAGTTCAATTGTACAAGAGAAAAGGGAAGCACACAAGGATAAGATTTCTTTTATATCCTTTCTTTCTTGTGGACTTAGTGTAACATTATAGTCTAATCAGCCCAGTGGTTCTATACATTTTTGAAAATAAGTGAAGAGCCATCCCTTAATTTACTGTTTCCTATTATTTTTTTAGCCCTCGATGTTGCTGATGCATCATTACAACCCTCCGTTTAAGAATCACAAACAGGTAAGGAAGGCTTTACAAAAAGAAAATCGGCCAAAAAAAACCCAAAACCTAACTATCCCCACCAACCACCATTTATACATCACATTTCAATATTCAAAATAGGACGGCAGCACTGTTTAATTGAGCTAATTAATCAGAAGGTTTCAAAAGTGCCAATTTATTAGGCTGCAAGTTTCTAAAATAATTTTAACGTAATTATTTGCAAATACTGTGAGCAATAGGAGTTCTCTCTTTAAGATGAAGTACCTTTTCTATAGTAATGCCACCTATTATATGAGCATACATGATCTAAAAACAAGGAATGATTCTCAGGAACTATTTTATACATATGCAAATATACTCAGATCTAAGCAAACCAATGAAAACATATACAGGAGATTTTAACTGAGTGAAAGACCCAATTCTCAATTATTTTTACAACAGCAATTTAGACCACGGTTATTATTCCCATATTGGAAATGGCCAGGAAAAAAAAATCATACCCGAACGACGCATAGTTTTAGGTGGGGACTTCTTCTCGGTTTGTTCTACAGGTAATGAGGATCTTGGGCTGCCTTTGTCATACAAAGATGTGGTGGATAAGTGAGAACTACCGCCAAACTCCACACCTTCCTGGGAACGTTAAAAAATTGCACACACTGTAATCCTTCTTGTTACAACCAACAAGCAGAAGACAAATACACACTGGCAGAACCATTTTTTCCCAGCTATAGTTTAGTCCCGATGCATCTAAAACACTTTTCTTTTTTTCTTTTTTTTATAGTAAATTTTATTAAGTTTCAAGAAAAGAATAAAAACTACAAAAAAACAAAAAACTACAAAGAAAGAGAAAAAACTAAAAAAAGTGCAGAAACATAAGAGAATTTTTTTTTAATTTACAGAAAGATGTGGCTTCTGACTTTTAACAGCAAGGATATACAAAAATTTCCATAATCAATATCTTACTCTATATTAAACCAAAACACCACATTATTTCTATAAGACATTCCACTTGAACACATAATAAAAATCACTAAGTATAGTTACTCCTCCCCCTTATATTAAAATGAAGAAAAAAAAGTTCATATAAACCTCCTAAACATCTTTCTCCCCTCCAAAAGATAAAGCATACTTAATTATTCCCTTCCTACCACTATCCTATACATTTCTGTCTACTATAATAATCAAATTAAAAAGCACATAAATTGTCTTTTACAACAATTTAATAATCCCAATCTTAATAATTTAATTATTAAGTAATTAAATTATACAACAATTTAATAATCCCAATCTTAATAAACCCAAAATCTTAAAAAACTCAAAAAACAAAGCCAATTCAAAACAGTAAATCCAAATCTTTAAAGGCAAATAGCATCAGTCAAATACTTAAAGCAAACCAGATGAACATTCTTCAACCCTTATCCCACTTCAAAATAAACCAGAGCAGTTACATATCCCCAAAATGTGCACAGAGCTTTCCTCTTAAAAAAAATCAAACAGCCCAACTGCCCCCCTCAAAAATTCCAGGTTCTTTTCATGGCATTCCACCAGGAGATCGATTTTACTTATGGCTTGCAGATCACTCTCCCCCTTAGATTTCTCCAACTCCATTATCCAATCTTCATCTAGCAACTCGATAAGAATCCCAATCTCAATCTTAAAAAAATCTTTCTATTGCTCAGATTCCTCAATGTCATCCACCACATCCCCAACCTGATGGCACATTTTAGCTCTCATATTTTCCACAATGTCCTGGATATCTTGCATAAAAGTTTGATAAAAGTCAGAAGAAATCTTCTTAAAGTCCTGGTGAAGGTCAGAAAGAATCTGTTTGAAATCCTCCATGTCTCACGCAGTAGATTATGGCGCCCCCTAGGAACTTAATCAGTGAAAGTTGAAGATATGGGAAAGTTCAAAAATTGTTTACAAAAAATGAGAGTGATTAGCAGACTATTCTCAAGGGAAAGTTAACAGAAATCTGAAGGTTCAAACCAGCAGATTCAATGTGTAGGAAAATGCTAATATCTTCAAATTTAATAAAAAAAATTTTTTTTACAAGAAGACAATTGTTTATTCTCAATCTTGGAATTCCCTTTGGAAGGAAAATGAAATCCAAAACTTAAAAAAAATATATTAAAAAGTAATCCCAAAAATAACATTAAGCACCAAGAGAACCAGCTTCTCCTCACTGTAGAAAGCCTCTCTTGGGGTACATATACTTAAAAAAAACAACACGCAAATTGGTGATTTAGAAATGGGGTGGCCGGTCTTAGTATCCCTTTAAGGCTACAGCGCGGCTTGGAAATGGTGATGTCCCAGCCTTCCAGCTGCTCTTACCCGTCGACCACGAAACGCTGTTTACAATCTTGTGGCTGCAAGCAGCCGTCCGGAGGACAGATGGGATGATTCCAGGTATTCTCCTTAATTCGGAGAACGTTTCTGGTCTTCAGGAAAGCCTGCCTGAGCCCGAAAGAAGTTGCCGCGTTGTCCGCTCCACCCGCTGAAACAGCGGGCACAGCCATTCAATCCACCATTCCCACTGGAAGCCATCTAAAACACTTTTCTATCACACAGGAGACTCAAAAATTCCAAACTAGGCCAAGAAATAATTTGCATTTCCACCCAAAACTCTGGATGTCTTACAGTTACCACAGAGGTTGATGGGGTGGATGAAAGGATATTGTGGAAAGACAAAAGAATTAAGGAGATGCGGAATGCTGTAGAGGTCACAAGCTTGACAATGAAAAATCACAAACTGCAATACATGAGGACCTGCCAGACCTAGTGGACAGTCACAGTTTCCAGATTTGGCAAATTTATATTCCGACACAAAGTACTCACTCACTGAGTCTGGTAAGTCTCCTGACCTTGGATTGCAGAACTTGCACTTACTCTTTCTATCATTCCTTCTGCTAAACTCTGATTGGTTCCCGGATACTTTCAAAGATCACAGTGCCAGCCATAAAGGAAAAGTTAACCGGCAACGCAATTGCTTCTTTGCATCTGGATTACTTGACTACAAGCTGAAGATTATTTTGAATATTAATCTGGTTAAATATTACCTTACTGCATCTAACTAGCCCAAAGAAATTACTTACAGGTACATGCTGCACTGGAGAGTCCACAGATAAAGGTGAAGGAACTGAATCTGTAGAAGCAGCTGGTGAGAGAGGTTCTGCTTTGCACTCTATATCTTTAATACAAAGAATTAATGAAAATTACTAGACTCCTTAGTTTCACAAAATGTTTGGCATTCTGCCCATTCATATGCAAGATCTAAACTAAAGGATGGCATCTAACTATGCATTCTATGTTCAATACACTAGTGCAGTGTTTCTCAACCGTGGCAGCTTGAAGATGGGAGTTGAAGACTTCAACTCCCAGAATTCCCCAGCCAGCCATGCTGGCTGGGGAATTCTGGAAGTCCACATGTCTTCAAGCTGCCACGGTTGAGAAACACTGCACTAGGGACTGGAGCATGTTGCCTGAATGGTTTGGTTCTGGTTCACACCCTCTCTGCCTTCCCCACATAAAGAGGGCACTGGGGATCCAGAATTTATTTCTCCCACAGAATCCTTTTATTCAAATTGCAAATTTTACTGTGAATGCACTTGATGGACGAAAAGCTGAGTTAACAATAAAATGAAAGTAATGATTTTGTTTGTTTTAAATGGGCATTTGGATTGATCTTTCTTCAGAGAGATTAAAACTGTGTCACTAGCTTTTCTGAACGTGGCCCGACATTTTCCCTCAGCTTGGAGAGTTTTGACTTTTTCTAGCCCGTTTACATCTGAAGTTGATTGAACAGTTACACTTCCCTAAATAGTCAAGAATATGCCTCCCTATAGCTTAAGACTTTTATTCCATGTCTTATAAAAAGACTAAACATACCCCATTCCCTCAGCTTCTCTATCTTGAATTTAGTTTCCAATCCCTTGACCATTCTTATAGCTTATTTGCTCCCCCCACCCACCCAACAACAGAACCTTGGGGTGTCCCAAACTGGAAACAGTACTTGACTAGTTAGTACTAGAACAGTACTAACTAGCCAGCCACTCTGTCCATATTTAAATAACCTACTCATCAGAATGTCATGGCTATTTTGTCAAATGCTTTTAGAATCAAAATATAGTGTAAGGAATGCATGTAATTTAAAATTTAAGATAAGGTTAATCTATCAATGCTTGCTTTTTTACAAATCTGTATTTCATATATTCTAATTGTGAAAAAGGAAGAACAAATGGGGCTATCTACTTTGACCTGTTCAATTTATCACCTGGTCTGCCTCCACAGCAACTGATTTTTCCTAGGTCAACTGCCCTTGATAAGTAGTATTTCCCTCTCTTGACCTAAGTTCTCTGAGGAAAAGGATATATTTTAAAGAGTTCTATAGTTTTGCAACTGCTTACTGCCATGAACAACTCCATCTGAAATTACCTGCTGGGGTCTGCTTTGTAACATCCCAAGCGTCTGAGTCCCAAGACATCAAATCTAGATCGAAGTTAAGGTCACCAAGGTTGCTTTCCTATAAATGACAGCAAGCAAGGTTATGGAAAGACAAGCAGGAGAAGGACAGTGAAACTGAAGTGGCCAAATGCAATAGAACTATTGCTTTGCTTATCAAATAAACTCCTCCCAGGCAGGTTGAAGGTAAAGGATAAACATGCTGTGCCAGTATTGGGAGATATCAATTTTACTACCTTCTCACCTTTGTTTCTTGCTATTATATTTCTCAAACAAGATCAAGCACACTCTGGCCATGCCTTTCAAGACACAGCCTAATAGCTACAGAATGTTTACTAAGATAATGGTATTTGATCCCGTAATCTTTCATGGTACTACCTATGTTCTCTTTTATTTTTCACCAGCATTGTTAGGTATTACAAATTTGAAGCTTTAGACCATCAGCATTGCATCATCCCCTTTAAAACACTACTTTAATAATCCACAGTATTGGTATTTATTATTTCATGGGTACATAAATATTTAAACAGACTCGGTAATTATTGAATACAAGTTGCTAAAAGTAGACCACATAAAATGTTTTACTATCTTACTCATTGTCCATTACATATCTGTTGGTATGAATGGAATATTTTTGTTACAAGCAAATGGGAGAGAGAATGCACATATCAATATGCTTTTCATATATATTGCCTGAAATTGTAAAATTAAAATTTTCAGAAAGCTTATTTTTATAATTTTATCTAGAGACAGAAGAAATCATCTTAACCATGACAGCACTGTAACACTATTTTACAAATTAATATTTCACTTCCTCCCAATTCCTAATAATCAGATGCTTTAAACAATTCCAAGCCCATATTTTAACATGAAAGCAATCAACATTCCAGGGATTATTGCAAAACCAGTTTTGTATGTCCAGTCACTTTCCTGTGAAATACAAATTTACCATCATCCATTAGTAATGCAGGATAAAGAGAAAAAGCAAAAAAGTTTAAACATCCAATACATATAAATATATGCAAATAAACAAATAAATAAATAGAATATTCAAAATACAAAGACTGAAACTCCATATATTATGAACTGGAAGCAAACTGTTAAAAGTGCAAGTATGAAAGTAGCCACAGGCCAATTTTAGAGATAGCCACTACGCTTTCAGGTATAAATACATTTAATTGGTTCCTCTGTAACCTGCATCCTTTGGTCCTGTTGTTATTGTTGTTGTTGTTCAGTCGTTTAGTCGTGTCCAACTCTTCGTGACCTCATGGACCATAGCACAGCTTGCTAAATAGCTGTTTTGTTTCAGATTCCTTGTGTTAAATCTACAGCAAGTTCCATCTGCTGCTAAGCAGAAAAATTAAGATAGGCTTGTTTTAGACTGTGCCTGTGACTAGTGACATCTGGAAGTTCTTTTTTTAGATTTTTTTTATCCCGCCTTTATTATTTTTATAAATAGCTCAAGGCGGGGAACATACATAATACGCCTTCCTCCTCCTATTTTCCCCACAACAACAAACCTGTGAGGTGAGCTGGGCTGAGGGAGAGTGACTGGCCCAAAGTCACCCAGCCGGCTTCCATGCCTAAGGCGGGACTAGAACTCACAGTTTCCTGGATTCTAGCCTGCTGCCTTAACTATTAGACCAAACTGTTGGTATTAAAAGACAGGAAGATCATAAAACAATTTCCCTAAACAAGCTATCAACCACTGGCAATCTGTGCCACTAGGAAAAAACCATCTGACATAGCTATAGTCTTTAGTAAATTATATTCTGGTTACATTCTTCTATAATTATATTCTGTTATATTCTTGATTACTAATTCAAGCCCAAGCTAGGAAGAACACTTGTATTATATAGACAAAAAAGGGAAAGCATTATGGCTTCTGGAATCCTTTCCAACACCTTACCAGGCATGATCCTAGCCATAGCGTGTATTTCTTCTGGGTAACAAAGTACTGTCTTGGGACCATGCTTGTGTTTCTTCTTTCTCCTCACATTGCACCTTTGTGTATAGATGTGCACCAGGAAACACAAGGCAGTCTGCGTATGCTCTGCTCTGGGTCACATAACCAGGAAGGAGGGGATCTTAGAATAGAACAGTCACCAATATTCCAAGCTGCTGGCCAATTGCCTCTCCCATAGGGATGCACTGGGGGGATTTTGTGGATTTTTCCCTCCTCCATAGTCCAGGGCTGATACAGCTCATTAGTTGATCTTTCTACTACTCACTTCTCTCCACCTACGAAATATGGCCACATTCTGTTCTGCTTTCTTTTTGGTGGTTGAACAGACAAAGTCCCAAACCCCTTTACATAATTTATTTCTAGCATTCTATTGGGTTGAAAAGAATAAAAACCAGGATATGTACACAGCACAAAATAATTAAAATGCTTTTCTCTTACTTACATAGGTCTCATTCTCTACGTCTAGCTGAAGTTCATCTTCTCCTAAGAGATCACCAATTTCACTGAAGAGAAGAGACTCTAGGATTTAAATAAGCATATAGGATGTATAAGTCACACAAGATAATTCAGACCTTCTCATTTCCTAGAAATAAGGAACAGAACATTCCACTCTGCAAATTCTGCAACCAGCAACACAAAACAAAACTACAGGACAGAATTTTATTTGCTCATTTCAAATAATTAATTTTCATTCCAAGGTTCAGGGTTTAAAATATATTCACATATACACATTTACTTTTCAGGGAATCGGCTCTTTGCCAAATTATGTAGGTTGCTTATTTGTTTAGTGATTTGTGTGTGATTTACCTACCTAGGTGATTTACAGGTACTAAAAGAATAAACCTAAACTTTAAAGCTTCAATAACAAAGTTGTAACAGTTAATGTCAAATAGTAACAAAATATAAATATACACATTCACACACATGTATCTACACACCACCTGCAGCTCTACAATCAGCCCCCAAAGGCTTCTGGAAAAAACAAATTTACCAGCTTCCAGGAGGCCCTCATCTTAGGAAGCAAGCTATTCCTTAGGAGGGAGTTGCCACCAAAAACACCCAATGTTAGGCCCCTTCCTGATAGATGAGATCTCTTAATAGATACTCTCTGGCCATCTGGGCTAGATAGCTAGTGACTATCTGGGAAAGATGGTCTCTTAGATACCAAGGGCCTGAGCCACAGAGGGCTTTAAAGGTAGCAACCAGCATATTGAATTGCTCTCAGAAACACACTGGCAACCAGTGCAGTTCCTGGAACAGTAGTGTAACAAGGAGTACCAAGACTGGTCAGTGTACACGCTAGCCATTGCATTCTGGACCATCTGAAGTTTCCAGGTGGTCTTCAAGGACAGCATTATGAAGAGCAAATTACAGAAATCTAATCAGGATTAGGAGATGACTACAGCATGAGTGAACATCCCCAGAGCATCCTGTTTCAGGAAAGGTCACAGCCGGCATACCAGCCATAGCTGGGCAATGCCCCTCCAGGTCACATGGTTTCTACCTGATGTGAATGAAACTATGAATACAAGGGGACTCCCAGGTCATAAATCTGCTGTCAGAGGAGCACAACCCTTTCAAGAATCAAAGATGGTACAATGTTGGAATCAGAAAGCTCTTCCATTAAGAGCCATTCTGTCTTGTTTGGGTTGAGTTTGAGGCTGCCTTTCCCCATTCAGTCCCTGAAAGCCTCCAGGCTCTGGGACATGATTTCTGCTGCATCTCTCACTGGGCTCATCTTAGAGATTAGAAGGAGTATCAGCAGCATCCCAGTGGATGACCTTTCCCAGTGGTTTCATATACAGTAGATTACTTTTCAAGCACTGGTCTTACATCAGCCCATGAGATGATACTGTGCCATATTTGCATGTCATAGTAGAATTCTAAGATGTTACTGCAAATTGCATGATCTCTTCATTTGGCTACACCTGCCAAAGGCCTAAGTAAACAAACCACAGAAGCTCCTAAACTAGGAATTCTTTTTTGTTTCTCTCCTAATAACCAGAGTCAAAGGCCATGGTGTACTGATGATGTCTAATCTTTAGCATCCTTCGGAGAAAAAAGCTAGAGAAGGACCTGGTTCAGATGCCATGGAATGTTTTATCACTCCCACTAGTGAGACAAGCCACACAGAAGGGATTAAGGAGTATATGGACCAGCACACTGTTTTGTTTGTTATTAAACAGAACAACAACAAACGTTTGTTATTAAACAGAATTCTTAGAGCTTTGTTGTTTTCTTGCAGAATTTCATTGCCAGGCTAGGCAACATCTTCAGTGCGAAGTTTTCGCACTGAAGATGTTGCCTAGCCTGGCAATGAAACGTCTGCAAGAAAATAACAAAGCTCAGAGAGCACCAAGGACTCCACAGTTCAACCCTGAGCTACAAATATTCTCTTCGATTGGTAGAATTCTTAGAACTTGCTTAACCTATAAATAGATCCAATAGTCTATGAAATTTCATAACAGGACTGCAATGCTGGAGGACAGTCAACATGCAAAAATGGCAAAACTCATGCCATTTTCCCATTTTAAGTACATTCTCCCCAACCCCAAAAGAGCAACAAGACCACCAGCTTTAGTGGCAAGGATGTCATTTGGGCCTTCCTAAGCAGCCCATTTCCATTAGAGTTGCCCATCATAATAACCATAAAAAATAAATATTTGGCTGCTTAGATATTGTATATTTCTTTTACTCCCCAATTTCTCTTCCTCTTCTTGCCTGTATTTTTCTTAAAAATAAATCTGAGGTAGAAAGTGTCTAGGCTTTTAATGATTCCACAAACTGTTCCAGAAGCCTTTCAAGTTGGAGAACAAAGTACAAAAGCATCAATTAAGTTAATAAATACATGGGTCTATATCTAAAAGACTATTTTAAAAGTCCTTGCTCTGAATCAAACAACAGTTAGGTTCCAACCTTATTTACTTAAAGTTTCACAGAGTAAGAGTGCTTACATCTAAAGCCTTCTGTAGCAAAGAGAGGAAATCCTAGATTCAAAATGAGTCTCTGTCACAAATTTCCTTGATGGCTTTTAACAAGCCTCTTCCCCTCCAGGAATAAACGCCAACCCTCAACGTAGGAACAAGAATAATACTCATCTGCCCTATAAGATTACAGCAACACAGGTAACATGAAATACCCTAAACGTTCAAATCATGGCGAGGAGAGGGAGACTCATAGGGGAAAGCTGACGGCTGAACCCGCGGTAGGAACCAGGCTCGAAGGTCCCTAGATAAACTTGGACAAGTTTCTCTCTCTTGGCCGAATCTCCGTCTCATAGGGTTGCTTTAATATCAAAATGGGAAGCGACCCGAGAGAGCGGCGAGTGAACGGGGATTTAAGTAGGGAAATAACTAGCGGTAGAAATGAATAAATAAACAAGGGGAAACCAGCCCCACATGGTAACTCTCCTTAAATCTCTTCCACCCGAGGCAATCCCCGCGCTCCAACCATTACTGCCGGCGGTGCCCGAGTACGGCTTGGTGTTGCCGCCGAGCCCTCCAGCCCCACGGCCGGCCTTACCCCATTCGAGGCTATGATCTCCGGAGGGCCAGCCGGCGATCGACGCCGTCATTGCTGCCGCCATCTCCGTCTTCCGGGATTGCACACCAAGATTGCCGGATTACGAACATACACGCATACTTCTCGCAACCCCCGCCCCTCGACTACAAGTGCCGCGAAGGACCAAAAGCCTGAAAACAGCGTTAAGCTTCTCTCCCCCTCCCCCTCCCCTATAGACTAGAGGCGGGGAATGTTTAATTTGGCAGCACTTTTTTCTCTGTGTGACTGTAGAGCGTAAAAAAGACCCTCAAAACTTTACTTTCTCATCGGAAGATAGCGGGGGTGGTGTTGCTTGAAGAAGTCTCAGTATATAGTATTGTCTATATAAGCTTTTTCAGGTTTTTTAAGACAGGATAGGAACTTTTTCAAAGAGCTTAATCCAATAAATGTACAAATATTAAAAAGAAGAGAGAGGCTATATTTAAAACTGAAAGAATAAACGAACTTGCAGCTTTCTAGATTTCAAGGTCGACGGGGTTCCCTGCTTTAGTTTTTGTTTTGTTTTTGTGCTTTTGTGTCAGTCTTGATTGTGGAGTCCTTGGTGCTCTTTGAGCTTGGTTGTTTTCTTGCATAGGTGTCATTACCCAACTAGGTAACATCAGCAGTGCATAATGATTCCCTGCAGTTTTCCTGGCAAGATGTCAGAAGTGGTTTGCCATTGCTTTAGTTACCTTTGTACAATCCTACTTAGGGGCTGTTACAGTTAATAATAGTCAACCTTGGGACATGCCAAGTGCTGTGTTCTTAACCCAAAACCAAAAATTCTGGAAGCAGAAACGTGGTCTTTGAAATCTTGACGCTAGACTTACCTACATCCGAAATTATGCAGATGAAGTGGTCTGATCTTTCAGAGTTCTAGCATATAACAGGTCAATGATGAAGAAAACTGATGCAAAATCAATGCAGGGAAAGTGACACTAAGGGAAAATGGGAGTTGGGGACTGTGTGAATCAAGTCAAGGTCAGTTTCTGCTGGAAAAGAAAATTTTGTAATCCAATCAATAGATTTAGAGCAGAGTTTTCCAAACTGTGTGTCGCAACACAAAAGTGTGTTGCCACACACAGTCTGGTGTGTCGCCACACAACCCGGAAGCGCTGATCATCATCAGCGCTTCCGGGTTTTCCCGCGGCGACACACCAACTGCAGCGCGCAAAGCCCGAAAGCAGCAGCAGCGCTTCCAGGTTTTTGCGCGCTGCCGCACTTCCAGGTTTTCCCTCAGCGACACACCAATGCCGGTTGGTGTGTCACCGCGGGAAAAACTTTGGAAAGTCCTGATTTAGAGAGAGGAAAGAGATAGTAGTGCAGAAAAACCACACTTCAAGTCGATGTCAAAATTTGTAGGGAAAAGACTGCCAAAAGATAAAGAATGATAACTGTCCTGGGGCCAGAGTGGATCATTTGAAGAACCGTCTGGCATAAAGGGAAACCAGCTGCTTTGAGGTATAGTCTTAGCTAGAATCTCTATATCAGAGCTTTCCAAACTTTTCATGTTGGTGACACACTTTTCTCATTTCGCAACACACTCTTACAGCAGGGCACAAGGCAGGCACTAGGACCTGCGCAGAATCACAGCAGGTTTGGAGGCAGCAAGGCACAAGGCAGGCACTAGGACCTGCGTGGAATCCTGGCAGGGCTCAGAGGCAGCAGCAGCCGCAACACACCCAGACACTGCAGCCGACACACTAATGTGTCCCGACACACAGTTTGGAAAGCTCTGCTCTATATAAATTATTATTCTGGAATTGCTCACTTTAGATATGCGACCTTTAAAAAACAAAAGGCAATGTATTAATTGGTGTACGTATGGTGGAAAGCAAGGATGGTTTGCAGAGATAGAAAGATTTATAGAGATATGATATTGGCGTAAACTGTCTAGTTAGAGTTCCTTTTCTTTTATGTCTTGTCTCCAAATTCTTTTTTTTCTTTGCTTTTTTTGTGCACTTTGTGTAACATTGCTGACTTCAAAAGAGTATAGTGTGATGAGTATAAATGTATGTAAAATGACCCTTTGCACTTTTAGTTGTGAGTGTGTCCTGCTCTCAGCAGGAACCTGCTACTGGAGCATGATTTGGCATCACAATATGAGACAGGTAAAAAAGTCTGAGAAAAATAATAAGAATCAAGCAAAGTCTAGGCAAGGAACTGGCTGGAAACAGAATGCACAGGGAAGTTGCCCAAACCAGAAGACAGAAATAGAATTATTGGATTTAAAATCAGTTATACCAAGGGTCGGCAAACTTTTTGAGCCGAGAGCCATTTTGGTATGCTCGTGCACATTTTTAAGTGCTCGAGAGCCAGGGGGCGGGGTTTGCGGGCGGGGGCCAATCGCGTGGAAGGGGGCGGGTTTTGCGGGCGGGAGCCAATCACGTGGAAGGGGGCGGGTTTTGCGGGCGGGAGCCAATCACGTGGAAGGGGGCGGGGTTTGCGGGCGGGAGCCAATCGCGTGGAAGGGGGCGGGGGGCTCACGGAGGGAGGGGGTGCAGCCAGTGGCTCCGCGCAGCCAGCGGCTCCGCGAACCCGGCCCGGCCGCCCCACCGGGAGTGGCGGGGAAACAGCTGCCACCCTCCGCTCCCCAGAATATTGTGGGGCAAAGGGAAACCTGCCCGGAGGGGTCATCAGGAGCACAGGATCCGTCCCCAGCCCAGCCCGGCCCGCAGCTTCGGTGCCCTACCCTCGCCATCGCGAAAGTCCCAGGCGACGGCGGGGGGCATGTTCGACCTGCTCGTGCAGCACGGGGCGTTCTGGCGGGGGAGGTTTGGAAGAAGGAGAAGGGAAAGAGAGGCTCGATGCTTGTCTTCCGGAGCCGCTCAAGCCCCCAATCCAGGCAAAGAGCTACGAGGGAAGGTGGCTTGGGAGCAGCTGGCTGGAATACGACGCCCCCTCAGTAGCCCCCTCCCCACCCGCCTTCCCTCCCTCTCAAATGGATCCTCTTCTTTCCCATTTGTTCCCATTTGCTGCTTAGCCACGGGGCTGGGAGAGAGAGCCTGCGCTCTGTGTGTGTGTCTGTCTCTAATGCGCGCGAGCCAGAGCTACGAGGGAAGGTGGCTTGGGAGCAGCTGGCTGGAATACGACGCCCCCTCAGTAGCCCCCTCCCCACCCGCCTTCCCTCCCTCTCAAATGGATCCTCTTCTTTCCCATTTGTTCCCATTTGCTGCTTAGCCACGGGGCCGGGAGAGAGAGCCTGCGCTCTGTGTGTGTGTCTGTCTCTAATGCGCGCGAGCCAGAGCTACGAGGGAAGGTGGCTTGGGAGCAGCTGGATGGAATACGACGCCCCCTCAGTAGCCCCCTCCCCACCCGCCTTCCCTCCCTCTCAAATGGATCCTCTTCTTTCCCATTTGTTCCCATTTGCTGCTTAGCCACGGGGCCGGGAGAGAGAGCCTGCGCTCTGTGTGTGTGTCTGTCTCTAATGCGCGCGATCCAGAGCTACGAGGGAAGGTGGCTTGGGAGCAGCTGGCTGGAATACGACGCCCCCTCAGTAGCCCCCTCCCCACCCTCCTTCCCTCCCTCTCAAATGGATCCTCTTCTTTCCCATTTGTTCCCATTTGCTGCTTAGCCACGGGGCCGGGAGAGAGAGCCTGCGCTCTGTGTGTGTGTCTGTCTCTAATGCGCGCGAGCCAGAGCTACGAGGGAAGGTGGCTTGGGAGCAGCTGGCTGGAATACGACGCCCCCTCAGTAGCCCCCTCCCCACTCGCCTTCCCTCCCTCTCAAATGGATCCTCTTCTTTCCCATTTGTTCCCATTTGCTGCTTAGCCACGGGGCTGGGAGAGAGAGCCTGCGCTCTGTGTGTGTGTCTGTCTCTAATGCGCGCGAGCCAGAGCTACGAGGGAAGGTGGCTTGGGAGCAGCTGGCTGGAATACGACGCCCCCTCAGTAGCCCCCTCCCCACCCTCCTTCCCTCCCTCTCAAATGGATCCTCTTCTTTCCCATTTGTATTATCAGTGCCCGAGGAAGGAAGCGGCCGCTGCCCTCGGTGGCTTCGGGCTGATTCTAGGCGCCCTCGCCGGCTTCCGCGAGGGGGTGCTTCTCGAGCCCCTGCCCTGAGGCGGAGGCTCCCCAGCTGGACCGCACCCGGCTCTAAGCAGGCGGCCTCTGCGCAGCCACTGGCGGCTGCCGAGATGCCGGCTGGAGCACCTTCCAACCGGAGCGACGCGTCCAGCTCCGGCCAACCTCCGCCGCTCGTTCCCAGCGCTTCCCCTTGGACGGGGACTTCCCTCCCGCCGCCCCCCTCGGAGAGACGGGCCTGAAGGGGCGCAGAGGCCGGAGAGGGAGCCCTGTCTCCCCTTCTCTCCCTGCCTCGCCCGCCCGCTGGGCGCGGAAGCGCAGCCGCCTTGACGTCAGGTGCTGGCGGCACACGGCATCTTCCGTGCGGGGTCCTGGCTGGTGTCTGCGCTCGGGCGCCGGCGGGGAAGGAGGTGCGGGTCCCGCCCAGTGGAGAGGGCACAGCGGACTGGCCGCCGTGATGGGTGGCCGCCGCCGCCGTCACTAAGGCTGGAGGTGGGCGCGGCGAGCGGCTCCGCAGCGGGCTACAAGGGGGCCTCCGAGTCCCCCCCCCCACTTCTTCTCTTCCAATCCGAGCCCTGCGGCGGCCGGGGGAGCTGAGCCAGGCTCCGTTCCGGTGGGGCGACTGTAGCGACCAGAGGCGGCCAAGGAGAGAGCAGGCGAGCCTCTGGGTGCAGTGGGATGGAAGCGTCGCCGGCGGCCCGCAAGGACAGGAAGGCGCGCGGGCGGAGCTCCCGTCCCACTGCACCCGGAGGCTCGTCTGGCCCCGCGGCGCGCCGAGAGCGAAGAGCCGCCTGCTCTCCCCTTGGCCGCCTCCGGACAGTCGCCCCGCCGGAACGGAGCCTGGCTCGGCTCCCCCGGCCGCTGCAGGGCTCAGGTTAGCAGGGGGAGAGGATGCCGAACGGCGGGGTGGGGGGATTGATGGGGCGGGAGGGTGCGCCATCGAGGCCTCCTTGGGAGGAAAGCGGGGAAGCCCCGCGGCCCCTCGAAGGGATCCACCGCGGATCACGCGCCTCTTCTCGCTGGGGCCCTCTGAGCAGTCGCTGCCTCCGGGTCGCAGGGATTCCGGCATGGGCACCCGCCGGAGGTGGGGAGAGAGGCCAGGAACGGACAGATGTGGCGGTAGGCGCAGGAGGGGGACTCCCCGCCTCGCCCCTGCGTGACCGCCCGGCTTTGCCTGGCCTCAACGCCCGAACGTGGCGAGGGAGAAGGGAAGAGGCTCGGGAGCTGGAGCGCCCGAGTGCCAGACAGGCAGCTCCGCCCGCGCGCCTCGCCCAGACATGCCGCCAGCAGCAGCAGCAGCTCCCAAGGCACGCTGGTCCCTCCTCTGTCGAAGGGAGCGGCAGAGAGCCCCGCGGGCTGTGCGCGAGGTGTGGGCGGGCGGCTGCGGGTGGCCCCGGCCTTGGAGAGCGAGAGCACGTAAGAGCGTAAGAGTTTGGGGGCGGGATCCAATCGCGTGGAAGGGGCGGGGTGAGTTCAGCTGCAGAAGAGCCACAGTCAAGGGGCCAAAGAGCCGCATCTGGCTCGCGAGCCGCCATTTCCGACCCTTGAGTTATACCATTTGAGACAAACCCTTCAGAAGGCTAGATGTCCCTTACCTTATAGGGTCTAGGTTGGTTGAGGTTAAGAAAAAAAAAGACCATAACAGCTCCTGATTGAAGAAGAGATATTCCATCCAAACCACTTTATAGTCTAACTATCTCTCTAACAAATGACAAAAACTAAATAATTGTCCAGAGATCTTCTGCAACTCTGCTTTTGTGGAAAACTTTGGTGATCAGAGCAGGATCTACACTGGAGCCTCTTCTGTGTGGGAAATACCACAGTTGTGGGGTTTGTTGCCAACTCAGTAGGCACATAAATACAGCACAATACAGACATCAGTGCATAATGTTTTAAGTACATGAGAAGAGTTTAAAAGATTACATGTTTTTTAATCACCTAAAACATTAAAGGTTCCTACTACTGCTGTTTTAGCTTGTTTTAAACAAAAAAAAGTCAATCACTGTCTTCGTATCACAATGATAGTTTATAATATTAGCCCCAAAACCACCTTATTTTCTTTCCAATTTACAAAAAATGATGGCCTTTACAGTATTGTGAAACAATAACATTAATTTAAAAATAATGCATTATTTTATTACATTTACATTCTCCCACTAAAATCAAGATAATGTATATTGTCTTCTTCCATCCCTATGAGACAGACTAGGCTGAGACTGTGATGTCTGACTCCACAATATCAAATGAATTCTGTGAGGATTTCAATCTGAGATGTTATGTTTCTACTTTAACATGCTATGAAAGTGGCATAGTTCTAGTTGTAAATGCAAGTTGTATTTACATTCTAGTTATAAATGCAAGTAGACAATGACGGAAGCACTGCAATGCAGTGGGATTTGTTCTTGAGTCTGAAATATTTGACTGTGTTGGAACAATAAGTCAACTAATACCTAACCAGATAATTTACCAAACTGTACTTTTGAGGTAGTATAGAATTTTAGAGCATCTTGATAACTGGCCCTGTTAATCATAATAAAGGGATCACCTGATTAAATATAAAGCATGTCTGACTCCTGAAAATGCACAGTATATGATCAGCACTTTTGAGTTTTCAGGTATTTGGTACAACTGCAGAATGTGTGATTGATGGCAGCATCCAGTTTCCTAAAGTTGTCCTCTTTCATTTGCTTTTGAAAGCAAGATTCTAGCCATGCTATTATTTAAAAAGATAAATTCCAGTATGTGAACAATTTCTGGCAAGGTCTCAAAAGCCACAAGGGTGACTGCATAAACATTTTGAAAAGCTGGATATTCTCCTTCAATAATATGAAGTACAGATGTTTTCTGGCATCTGGATTAACTTTTTGTATTATGAAAAGCAAGATTTGAAAGAAGCAGGATTTATTAAGCCTTTACATGTGTATCTTGATTACACATGTAAGAAAATAGAAACAAGCCTCAATTTTGAAATCTATGTTTGATTTTTTTAAAGTCAATGTTAAAATTAGTGTGTCTTGGAAAATCAGTCACAATTTCCAAAAAAGACTTCTTGGCATATCTACACCATCTTTTAGCAATCATAGTTTGCAATGTTATGAGTAGTTAGAAGTCCAACAACACAGGAAGAACATAGGTCATCTCAGAGCATCTTGGCCAGAAGATAAATGATAATGAAGTTTGGGAAGTTTTGAGATCCTTTAAGTGCTGTAGCTAGATGGTGAATGGAAGCCCCATGCAAAGAATCTTTTAAAGCTAGATGCTTCAAGCATTAATTTATTGTCTCTGACTTTCAGTGAGCACAAATCCTAATCAACAATATTTGAAGAATTGAATTGAGGTGCAGGGATATCCCATTGCATCAGCATTTTTCTTCATAGCATGTTCCAGATGAGTTCTCTGCGGATATAAAGAAAAAATAACTTGGTGAAAAAAATAAGCAAGCTAGTGATTTAGAAAGCAATTACATCAATTAAATTAAATTAAATTAAATTAATTACATTGTATTAAATATAATAAAAATAATTATATAAAATCAAATGTAAATATATATACATAAATGTAACCATTGTTATGTGTTATATATGATCATTGTTATGTGTTATATGTTTTGTTTATGTTTTATGTTGAATGTAATAATAAAAAATTATATCTGCAAAAAAAAAAAAAAAGCAATTACATCTAATTTTGAAGTAAATCAATCAGATTTCCCCAACATGGCACATTCTAGATAGGTTGGATTTCAACTTACATTCATACTTTCTGGAATTCTAGGTTTGGGCTGTGCTGGCTGAGAATTACGGAAGGTGAAGTCCAACTCATTTGGACAGCACCAGTTTTGAGGAAAGTCACAATAGATAGTGCTATAACTAAAACTAATTTGCGTAGGGCTAGAAGAAATACTTAAATGGATGGATTTAATATTGAAATAATTGTTTAAGGGAAAAAAATCATTGGGAACAGAGTAGTTATCAGGGAATTGAGATGTGTCTGTTTATAGATATGGGTGCATTTTGTTTTTATTAAAAAAAATGTCTTGTCTAGTTTGCCAAACCTTAAATGGATGATGCTTGCTATTAATTTCCTGTTAAGGTAACACTCTTCATATACCTCAAATTATTGAAGACCTCTGTTAACAATAAAATATACAAAGAGACTAGAGGTGCTTCTAGGCCAGGCTTCTATTGTGCACATACCCTGCATGGAATAGCATTACATTGCCATCCTAGCTGACAGTATCAAGCAGCATTACATCTGCCATGGAGATGGGTATTAGAAGATGCTGGTGAAAATAAATACACCAAGTTAACTAGCATATGGAACCAGTTATAGTTGTTCTTTCACATATTAGCCAAAAAGGAACACTCTTTCATCCCTGGTATGGAAACCATTTAAATTACAGCTTCTATTCTAAAATAGTCACAAGAAAGAGTGGAAAACCTAAATATTCCATTAGTATAATATACTATAATAAATTAAATCAGTAATTAGTTTTCCCATGGGAAAATTTATATTGTTATTTAAATTTATATAACATGTTTCCATATATTGGGCACTCAAGGCAATTAACCATAGGAACAACGCAAAATATGGAACAGTTAAAGCCCATTTAAAAAGCTAATCTTAACCTTTGAAGCAGCTGATCCCTGGAGAGTGTCATGGTGGTAGCAGGTGGGTTTACGGATCCACTGTTAAGATTTTACCCCTGGAAGACCATCTTACTCGGCTACGAGTGATCGCCAAGAAGAATAAGAATAAGAATGGATTTCTCAGATGCAGCGGAAAAGGACATCCTGTAAAGTCAATGGACTGCTAGTCTGTTGTGGGAAAACTCTCAGCCCATAGAGGTTGATGCTTTTGCTGTTGAACAGAAGCCTGCACAACTGGGCTCAGTGTTTTGATAGTCAAGAGTCATTCACAGACCTTAGCCAAGTATCAAGTCCTAGAATAATCCAACCACCCTGCAGCTTTTAGAAAGGATGAGACACTAGGCTAAGAGAAGGGCAGAGACGGGTTGACACTCTATTAAGGAACAGACTCAGGCTTTGTTGGTAACAAACCCATTTCCCTTGACCAGCACCTTGCTTCTCTTGGACTTCTGAGTTCTTGGATTTCTGACTGCTTTGATCTCCAACCAACTTATATTTTATTTGCGTCAACTTCTCTCAGGCTTATGGATATTCCTTGGTGATTTCACAGCAGTTTACCTCATACAGTAGTCTCTCATGTACTGCCTGGCTTAGACCTTTTGACTAGGGCTCGACTTCCTCACCTCATGGTTTGCAGGCTCAGAGCTGTGGACTCTCTTGCACGGGGTCAGGCTCATAGCCAAATACTCATCTGGCTTGCCAGGGAAAGGTTAGGGCAGGAGTCAGCCCAGGAGCCCACTCCTGCTGGTCCCCATCCAAGAGTTAATTATGTCACAGATAATTGCGAAATGTTCTGACAGAGAATGGAGAAGTGCAGTAAAGGCCTTGGAAATTAACATGACAAAATAAAGCATCTTCCGTCTTACCTTAGGAAACTAAGTCATATGCTGAATTGGAATATACACCAGGTACCCCCAGGTCACTAAAAGGCAACACAGATAAATAGTTATCATTCTACAGTTCGTGTAACCTGGGGAAATAGAGCCTAATGCCCTCAAGGCACACTTTACTATTAGGCTTTTGAGAATCTCAGAATTAATTTAATATGTGATGTTCCTAGTGTCTGAAATTGCCACATTACAGTTGGAAATGCGAAGTGAGGAAGAAAACTCATCCTGTAATTTTCTGCTTCTATTCTCAGCAGTGCAACATCTTTTGTACTGAGTTTCCAGGAACAAAATTTTAGGCAAAAACAAGAATGTGTCTTCTGACACCTTAAAAACTAACACATTAATATCATGTAAGCTCTGATTGATCAAAATCCACAGAAAGGTTAACATTTTTGACACAAAACAGTTCAAGTGCGATTTTTACAAATTGAACTCTCAGGTCATCTAGAGCATTGGCTGTTGGCCTAGCTTGTGAAGAGATTTTATGCCATTTGCTTTAATCTGCACAGTAATCTGGTCGGCTAGACTGCCTGTTGCACATGAGACGTCCACTCACATAGCAAGACATCTCCTTATCCACCTCTCGCCCATCTATTCCCATAGATGCCCACAGTTGCTCCAGGGGGTTCTCTGTTTCCTTGTGATGGTACATAAATTAACAGCTGGCAAAGTGTTGGGGGAAGACTGTGCCTTTCAGTCCTAAGCAAACATAGTAAGCAGCAAGTTCTACTTATCCCCACGGTGTGTATTTCTACATAGATATGTTTAGATTCATGCTATGTGTCTTACATTGCTTAATTCACAAATGAAATATCTGCTTTTTGTATATATTTGTCCATCTTTACATCTTTTGGGAAAAGAATCTCCCTCCATCCCCCATCTCGCATCTTGCAAGCAAGCCATTTTACTGACTTAGTGTTTCACATATTTTACAGAGTAGAATAAAGTCTATAAAATCTTATGCAACAATAAATGAATTAGTCTTTGAATTTGTATGGAAGTTTGCATTGTTTTGCAGCTTAATTCTAAGAAATTTGGTGTCATTTCATATTGCAGTCTGTACCTGGTATGGCTTAACAGCTTCTTTCTCTCCTCTGATGGAGTCATAGTTCCCATTGGATGATGTAAAAAGACAAAAAGATAGATTAATCGAATGGATATCATTTATTAATGTAAGCAGTAGTTAAAATGTAGCAGCAGTGATTCTGAATAGTATGCAAGGGTATAATTATTAGTGTATTTACTGTATATCCCATCCTTTCTTCATCAAGTTCAGGGAAATTATATCAGACCTTTCCTTGTTATTCCTGTAATAAGTCTTGTTATTTCTCTCTGCTGGTAACACAATAATTTTCCAGAAGATGTGATTAATTTTGTCAATTGTTCCTCTCCTAACAAGCCACAATCATACTCTAAGAACAAACTATGTTAGGAGAGGAACAGACAGACTTCCTGGTTGACCCATATCAATAAACTAAACATGGTAGAGTCATCCTGGTTGGTTTAAGCTTAGCCACTCCCATTGACTGGAGAGTCGATTAAGCAACATTATGCTGCTTGATTACAGGAAACCTGAATTCTGAAGAATTCTGGCTGACCGTGACATATGAATACATTGTTTTGGCTTACTAAAAGTGTTATTCTAATGTAAATGCTGGATTTTTTTAGGGTCAATGCAATGCTGGTTTTGTGAAGTTGGCACTAAAAATTGGTACATATGTATGTATGCATGAATACATGAAGTACATAAACGGAGTACATGGAGTATATAAATTATGTGGTTTTGGATTACTGTACATTTTTGGTATAAAATGTAGTTTGGAAAGGCATTTAAAATGGAGGGAATGGGAAGTTGTATACAGTTTTAACTATAATTATTATCATATCTGCTGAAAAATATGAACTCAGATGCTCATCAAGATGAGAACATAGGGAACTGGTTGAGCCCCAATTGGGTGGTGTAAATCTCTTTACCTTTTTTGCTGAGACGCTTAATTGCCAGAGCTATCAGACCCCCAGAGATCAAAACAGCAACAAGGGATGCTGTGACTCCACCAGTATAAAGCAGAACTTGCTTGAGGTAATTTGCAGCATTTTCTGAAATTCAATATATTAGAGATGAGATAAGTCAACTAATAATACATTCCTCTGTTCTAAGGCTCTGGAGTTCTAACATTGGCTCTGTATCTCTACAGATCTCTATCTGCTTACATCACAACCATATGCCCTTGACCTGCGAATCTGAACAATGTCTCACGTACTTTGTACCCTTGGAACTAACAACATGAGAAAATGTGCCAAGCTAAACTTTCTGAGAAAATGGGTGAAAAAATGGGGCTTGATGAGTGCGGAGGATATTTTTTTTAAAAATTCCTCAGCATTCCTTATCTTTTATATAAGTCATTTTAGAGAAATAAATATTACAATAAAAATAATGCTACTGCTTTAAATTTATTAATCAGCAAGAAGTACTTTTCTCATGATCAGTATTTCAAAAGCAACATTTTAAGCTCTTATAAATTAAAGAATTCAGTTTTGAAATGTTGTCTACGTGCTTAATTATATTTCTAAGAATATAATTTGCACAGTAATTGCACATGTATATGTATATGTATATGTATATATATACGTATATACACATACATACATATATACAGTATTATAGGTAAAGGTAAAGGTTCCCCCCGCACATTTGTGCAGTCGTGTCCGACCCTAGGGGCCGGTGCTCATCTCCGTTTGTTAGCCGAAGAGCCAGTGTTGTCCGAAGACGCTTCCATGGTCATGTGGCCGCATGACGCATGCGGAACGCTACCTTCCCACCGAAGTGGTACCTATTCATCTACTTGCATTTGCATGCTTTCAAATTGCTAGGTTGGCAAGAGCTGGAGCTAGTGCGGGAGCTCACTCCGCACACGGGGCTAGGGATTCGAACCTCCGAACTTGCGATCTTCCAATCAACAAGCCTGGCATCTTACCCGCTGAGCCATCGCACCCCTTTACAGTGTGTGTGTGTGTGTGTGTGTGTGTGTGTGTATACATATATATTATAAATTATAAATTATAAATTATAAATTATAAATTATAAATTATAAATTATAAATTATAAATTATAATATATATATATATATATATATATATATATATATATATATATAATTAATTTGCACAATAACAACAGCTGTAAAGCACTGAGACTCTTGTGAAAGTGAAGTGACTCGCATCACATTAAATACAGATTACTTTTTCTCTGAAAAAAAATTAGAATAAACCCAGCAGAGGGCAGCAACAATGGGCTAACACACGCTTCTCTGGCAAAAGTCCTACCCCACCCACTACAGAACTGTTTTCCAACTGTTTTTCAAAATTATTTTAGCAAGATAAAAGAAGAATGTATATTGGACTACTGTACTGTGAGCCTTAAAAAAATTAAGTGGACAGCCAAACAAAAACATCCGGGAAATAGAAGTGACCGCTGACACAGGATGGACTTAATGGAGCAGATGACTCTCATGCAAGCTGCAGTTTGCGTAGAAAGAGATCATGGTACCTTGACAGACAGGCATCTTGGCGGACCAGTGGCCGTCAGGCTGGCACTGCATCCTGCTCGTTCCGTTGAGAATGAAGCCCTCAGTGCAGTAGAAGCGACATGCTGAGCTATAGCTGAAGGAGCCCCAGGGATCGGAGCAGTTCTTATTCATGTTCTCCATCTCTCTCAGTGGGGGACACTTTATGGCTGTGTGGGAAGGAAGGCAGGAAGGCATTGAAATTAAGAAAAGTCAGCTACATCACAGGAAGGATCTTTTAGAGCTGGACAAAGGCTGATCAAATGACCACAGTGTGAAGAAAGGTCACCATGCTGGTTCTAGGGGTGCTGATGTTGAGATTAGGAAAAGAAGAGTAATAGGTACGTGGTGTCTGTGCGTGGGGTGTGCACATAAATGTGTGTGTGTATGTGTGTGTGTTTGTGTGTTTGTGTGCGCATCTGCATAACCAACCTATCTTCCCCTCCCTCTCTCCCCCACCTTTCCCCCACCCCCACCTTACCCCAGTTTACATCCTACATCGGTCTAGCCACTCTATGCTTCTGATGAAGTGAGCTGCAGCTCACAAAAGCATATGGCTTTTAATAACATTTGTTAGTTGAAAAAAAAAAAGGTGCTACCAGACTCCTGGTTTTTTGCCTTCACAATTATGCACATCATAGCCATGTGGCATGAAACCAAGAAGGAGCAGAGGTCTCCCATAAGCCACACAGTGTAGGAAGTGGAAGCGGAAACCATCTCAGTACATTTTGTTCATGTGTGTTCATTTATTAAAGCATTTCTGTCCTACATTTCAAGCACTACGTAGCATTCAATGTGATAAGTTCTCTGACCTTCACAAAATGGTGCAGATCCTGTCCACTCTCCTGTGGCCATACAGTTAAGCCTCTTGGATCCAATTCTTATAAAACCCGTATCACAGGAGAAGACACAGCTGGTGTTATATGTGAAGTTTCCATATGGTTGAGAGCATTTGAGCTGTCCATTCTTTGGAGCATGCAATTCTGGGCACTTGAGAGCTGGCGAAGAGCAAATTGAAACAAACCTTTAGGTGAAAGATCCACAAATGCTGCAGAAAGAGGCAGGAGGAAGAAAATACTAAGGAATTGATAGCTGAGAGAGTGAATGAAGGAGGAGGCTTTTAGTGACTGATGAGCTACTGCACATTAAATTCACAAACTAGAAAATCTGGAAATATTAGAAGCTGGGCAAAAAAAAATAACACTAAGCTTGTATGAAACTTGCTCATTTATTTCCAAGTTTTTATTTATTTATTTGTATTATTAATTTCTACAGAAAGTTCATGTTCTACCTCTGGTTTATCACTGGAATGTATTATTTAAGTTGGTTTTAGGAGAGCACTGCTCCTTTGGTGCTAAACACTTTAGTTACTTATAGCTTATTCTACCAGGACTGTTCCTTTATGGGAGAGTGGGGAAGCAGAGAAAGAAAGAACAATCAATGAAAAATAAATGTTCTGTTGTGCATGGAGCATTCTTGTATGTGCTTTGGTGTATTATTTTATCTATGTTATGTTTTGATTTTGATTTATCTATTTTATTATGTAAGACACCCAGAGTCACTGGAAGGTGGGTGGTTTCTAAATCCAATAAAATAAAAAAATATTTTTAAATTGCTCTGGTATATGCTTGTAATAAACTAAACATGCAGAAAGCATTCCTGTTGCTAAGGTGTGGACAGATATCAAATCTGTTCTTTCTCCTGCTTGTTTGGAATTATAAACCAAGAAGCCTTCTATCAAACAGGCAGTATGCCACAAGAATAAACAATGTTGTGTAGCATTCAGTTTTGTAGGCTCCAAATGTGCTGATCTATCGTATAATGAGGCAGCTAAGAAAAGTGACGTGCTGAAAATTAAACACTTCTTTCACTTTTTCCAATCCTGAACAAATTATATTTCTCATCTTCTGAAGCTCCTAGACTAGGGCTTTCCAAATTTTTTCCCGCGGCGACACACCAACCGGCGTTGGTGTGTCGCCGCGGGAAAACCCGGAAGTGCGGCAGCACGCAAGAACCCGGAAGCGCTACTGCGCTTTTGGGTTTTGCGCGCTGCAGTTGGTGTGTCGCCGCAGGAAAACCCGGAAGCGCTGATGATGATCAGGGCTTCCGGGTTGTGTGGCGACACACCAGACTGTGTGTGGCGACACACTTTTGTGTCGCGACACACAGTTTGGAAAGCTCTGTCCTAGACTATTATCATATACACCTCTAAAAATAAGGCTACATTCAATTTGGAGATGAACCACTATTACAGAGATGGACAACTTCCAGCTCTCAACCAGTGTGGTTTCCTAAAACCTACCTTCACAGATGGGTGTCTCTCCTGTCCAGTTTCCCTGATCTGTGCAGTTCAGCTTCTCTGATCCAGCTAACTCAAACCCAGAGTTGCAGGAGAAGGTACAACTGGAGTAATATGCGAATAATCCATAAGGATTAGAGCAGTTTTCTTTGCCATTCTCTAGAGTTTTCAGTGGTGGACATTGGACAGCTAGAACAGGAAAGTACAGATTAAAATAAACTATCATCATCTTGGATGACTCAAATAACAGTGCATGATGTTCAATTATGTTCCCACCAGATAATCAACCAGTTGCATATATCCTACTTGTAAAAAGGCAGTTATGCTACTTTCTGTTCCTGTCTTTTATGAACAGTAAGTGGTTTCAGAATCATAGTTTTATAGAGTCAGTTTTCTTTTGAAGATACATAGGCTGACCATATGTCCCGTTTTGAATGGGACAGTCCCGTTTTTTTAGCATTTTTCAACCGTCCCGTCGTTTTCCTAAAAATCTCAATTTAGTCCCATTTTTCAAACCCAGCAGGAATGGCGCGGAAGGAGGATCTGAGCCAGAGCGCGGACTGGGGGGGGGCGGGGTTTGCAGGCAGGAGCCAATCGTGCGGACCGGGGGCCGGGGTTTGCAGGCGGAAGCCAATCGTGTGGACCAGGGGCGGAGTTTGCAGGCGGAAGCCAATTGTGTGGACCGGGGGGGGGGGGTGTTTGCAGGCGGGAGCCAATCATGTGGACCGGGGGGCGGGGACCCCTGTCTTTTTCATGAATACGGCATATTACATAAGACCCCGTCCTGTTTTGCCATCCTGAAATATGGTCAGCCTAAAGATACAGCATTGCAGACTTATTGTATTTTAACTTTTTCTATTAATTTGCAAGTTAAGTAGAAGGAAACAGGCAAATTTAGACTAATCATTAAAGCTTTATCACCTCTGCTGAAAGAAGCCCCATACAGTACTTGGAGGCTCACAAAGCTACATAATGCTTCACAGTCAGGTAGTCAACTCTATCATCTTTTTTATCTTCCATCAACTGAATTATTTCATCTCTCACCTGGGTAGATGGCAATGTGTTCAATCACTAGCCAACACTAGCTGTTAAAGTAGGCTGACCATATTTCCTTGAGACAAAAACGGGACATTGGGATGGCAAAATGGGACGGGGTCTTATGTAATATTCCGTATTCATGAAAAAGACAGGGGTCCCCGCCCCCCTGTTCATGCGATTGGCTCCCGCCTGAAAACCCCGCCCCCTGGTCCACGTGATTGGCTCCCGCCTGCACACCCTGCCCCCCATCCGCACGATTGGCTCCCACCTGCAAACCCCACCCCCTGGTCCGCATGATTGGCTCCCACCTGCAAACTTCGCCCCCTGGTCCGCACAATTGGCTCCTGCCTGCGAACCCCCCTGGTCCCTCCTTTGCCACGCACTGAAAGGCGGGAGGGGTTCCTCTTCCGGGCTGCCTCCAATCGGCAGCTCCGGCTCGGATCCTCCTTCCGTGCCATTCCCACTGGGTTTAAAAAACGGGACAAAATTGAGATTTTTATCAAAACGACAGGACGGTTGAAAAATGCTAAAAAAAACGGGACTGTCCCATTCAAAACAGGACGTATGGTCAGCCTATGTTAAAGCTACTAAGACCTGCATACTATAGGATGTGGAGTGTTGTTGAAATGGGGCCTCCTCCTCCTCCTCCTAAACCATTCAGTGAAAATGCAAAAGAATATTGACTCATAAACTTCACAGCCTTCATTGTCTATTTGTTAATGCTTCTAGCATGGAAATAAACAGAGTAAGCTTGATCTCTTAGTACAGAAGGGCAAATATGATTTAGTAGACATAATGGAGACATAGCTACTCCATGTCTACTCTGGTTGAAACATAACGTTGAAAATGGCTGTTGTGGGTCTTCCGGGCTGTGTGGCTGTGTTCTGGAAGTTGTGGAACCACAACTTCCAGAACACGGCCACACAGCCCGGAAGACCCACAACAGCCATCAAACTCCGGCCGTGAAAGCCGTCGACAATACATAACATTGAAAGATACCATTTATTGAAAGGGAACAGGTGCCAAACCATAAAAGGCTTTATAGATTAAAACCAGCAATTTAAATTGTACTTCGACCTGAATCAGTAATCAGAGTAGGGCCTGTAGTATCGATGTTAAATGCCCCCAGCGTTTGGAGCCCATTAACAAATGGGCTTCTGCATTCTGGACCAGATATAATTTCCCAGTAATCTTTAAAGGCAACCCCAAGTAAAGCACATTGAAGAAATCTATATGGGTGGTAATGAGGGCGTAAGTTACTGTAGCCAAGTCTTCCTGCACCACGTAAAGGTTGCAGTTGATGCTCCAGCTGCAGCTGGGCAAAGGCCTTCTAGCCACAGCTTCCACCTCCTCTTAACGTAGGAGCCATGAGTCCAGAAGAACCCCCAAACTGAGAATCTACTCCTTCACAGGTAGCCCCTGCCCATCCAGAGGCACCACTGGGGTTGGTGGAGAACCCGATGTATAAACAGCAACTCCGTCTTGCTTTGGTTCAACTTCAGCTTGTTTTCTCCCATCCAGACCTTTGCAGCCTCCCGGCACCAGGATAAAACATCAACCGCATCTCCCCTATAGCCTGGGGTAGCAGTGCATAATTGGATATCATCAGCTGATACTGATGGTTCCGCTTCCCAAACTATTGGATGACCTCCCCCAGCAGTTTCATACACATGTTAAGAAACAGGGGAAAGAAAACTGGCTTCAGTGGTACCCCATAAATCCAGGGCCACTAGGCCAACCCCTCACCCCCCACTGTAACAGATTAGAACCATCCACTGAGGAAGGAGAGGAATCATTGCAAAAGAGTACTTCCTGTCCTCAGTCCAAGTGGTCACCTTTCTACATATTCCTTGCAACCGTCAGGATGGGCAGAGGTCCAAATTATATGTGGTAGAGAACAATCTAGAAAGCACCCTATCCACTTCCTTGAAGGTCACAAACCAAAAGGAGTCCCAGATAATATGGCAACATGGTGCCCTAGTCACCATCAAAAACTCTGCCCATGAGAAAACAAGACTTTGTTGAATGTGAGTGACTTTGTTGGCATAGTCCTATGCAAATTGGTCAAAATAGCCAGGCAGGAGATCTCTATAATGACTCCTCTCTAAAGGAGTTAGTGACCTTAAACAAGGTTGCTGGATGACAGCTTGAAAATGCAATAAGGAGAAGTGAGCCCACTTTGCCTCCCTTATCACCACCGTGTAGGCTGCTTGATCGGATTCACTTCTATTCTTTCTCCGCTGACGTGCCAGGCATTGCTTCTGGCACTTCATTTCTCAGAGGGCCTCAGGTAGTTTCTGTATCCCTTACAAGAAAGTGTTCTTAACACTGACCTTTACAATGCGGCATTTCTTGAGTCCAGTTTCCTAATGCTGTGCAATCAAGTGTTGCCAGCCCAATCAGCTGAAAACCGGCATTGCAGGAAAAGGTGCAACTGGAGCCATATGCAGAATGGCTATGAGGGTGAAGACACTTTAAATGGCCATTTGCTGGCCTATGTAGAAATGGGCACTTGGCAGCTGAAATGAAAAAGAGAACAAATTGTGGATGTAATAAGCTGTGCATATACTTTGTATGTGTCTGTTTAGCAAGGGTGATAATATGCATACTATTGGGCACTCAGCAACTGAAATAGAAAGAGAACATGTTATGTATAATTAATACACACACATATACATGCACACACACACACACACACACACACACGAATATAGCATTAATATAACAAAATGGGTAGCAAGGATGATGCTTCCTTAAAATGAAGAAAGTAGAATTCATTGCACAGGATTCAGAGCTTAACACAAGTGAAATAGAATTGCCCTCCAAAATTTGAAGTACAGGTACCATTCCTCACAACTAAAATCTAATATCCTCTTAACAAGAAATATCTCTATTGAAAATAGGATCTTGATTTCAGCAGGCAAAACATGAGCTCTATTCTGTTTCATCATAATGTTAATATAATAATATTATAATATAATATAATATAATATAATATAATATAATATAATATAATATAATAATATAATAATATTATGTTATGTTATGTTATGTTGTTATGTTATGTTATGTTATGTTATGTTATGTTATGTTATGTTATGTTATTATATTATATTATATTATATTATATTATATTATATTATATTATATTATATTATATTATATTATTATATTTAATATAATCTCCCAGACTTTGAAAAATGGCTGTAGTTCTGAATGATTCTGCTCCATCTCTTATCACTTTTGGGAGATGGAATGGATGATTGGAAGCAAGAATTGCACATTTCTAACAACTTCACTTGTACCCAAATTAGGTACAATCATCTATGGCAGTTTGCAGTGCCATTCTTCCAATACCAATGCCACCTAAGATCATGACCACTGTGAATAGTTCTTGCAGCCACAAGAACTATTCCAACATAAACATCCCTTGCTTTTACACTAAAGATGAGCAGCAACTATAGGCTCACTCTCTCAAAATCCAGTATTCATGTATTTATACTGGGAAGAGAGGGAGGAATGCAACCATGCAACAATTCATCCTTTCCCAACCTGATGCCTTTCAGGTGTATTAGATTAAAATCTCTCAATGGTTGTGCTGTTTTAATTCACTGGAGTTGCACCCAACATGCCTCAATGGTACCCGAATGTGGACAGTTTCACTAGTGTATTTATATTACATACATAAGGATTTGCTTGTGCACAGATGCCAGATCTTCTGACTTTTGCAACTTCACTCTTATTTCAGAATAAGCATCGAGTACTTATTGGTATCCAAGCTATATAAAGTTACATTTAAAAAGAGTACAATTTTATTGTAACTCACAGTTCCTTAGTAGAAACGGTCCATGCGTGCGAGCAAGAAGGTTCTGACGTGAACCACATGCTTCCAATGCGGCCCACCTGGATGGAAGTATGAGGAACACGTGGCAGCAGCCATGGCTGGCCACATCCTCCTTGGTAGGAGATTTGAGCAGAAAGGGGAAAGGAAGAGAAGGGAACAGGAAACAGGAAACCAGGATTCAGCCCCTCCCACACACAGCAAGTAAGATCAGGTTACAGCAGAGGCTGTCTGTGTGTGAGACGTGCTTGGTTGAAACCCGATCTCTAACATACATCACCATCTACACAGCACTGGCTTCTCCATCCAATTGCCAAGGCTGTATTCTGCTCTTACCTTCACAACTAGGGGTTGCTGCAGTCCACTTTCCCAAGTCTGTGCACTGAAGTTGACTTGTTCCAATGCGTACAAAGCCCATATCACAGGAGAAGGCACAACTGGAATTATAAGCAAAGTTTCCATGTGGATGAGAACAGTTCAATTCTCCATTCTGAGGAGCATCCAGCTTTGGGCATTCAATAACTAGAATGAGAGAGATTGTTGGTGAATGAAAGAAAGAAATATGACAGCCATCTCAGTCATTCCAACGGGAAGTCCAAGCATGAAGGAAAGCAGTGCTCTTCAGAAGAAAGTGGAGGCAACTATTCCAGATTCCAATACTATGGTTAGGTTTCAACTGTCCAAAGTTGGAAGAGCTGACCAATGCCAGGGAGGCGCTAAATTTCATTGCAGAAAACAGCAACAAAAATCAAGAGGAGGGGGGGAAAGGGATATTACCCTGGCATGCTGGTAATGGAGAACTCCAGTGCCCGGTTGCCAAGCAGTTGGTTGTCTTTGCTCCAGCCAAGAAAAAGCCAAGCTCACACGCAAACTGACAGGAGGATTGGTAAGCAAACTCTGCAAATGGATGAGAGCAGGTCATCTCCCCATTTTTAGGACTCTGCAGATGGTGGCACTGCATGACTGAAGTAGAAAAAGCATAGATTTTACAAGCACACCAACTTTCAACCATGCTCAGTTATATGATGGCTTTTCCTTAAAAAAAATAATGGTTCGAAACTCATTCAGTCATTGCTACACATGCTGCAACTGCCCTTGTTGACCAAGGTCCATCCCTAGTCTTTACTAATGTCTCAGCACTGACCTTCGCAGAGGGGTGGTGTTGCAGTCCATTTCCCCAGAGCTGTGCACTGAAGTTGCACTTTTCCAACTCTCACAAAGCCCTTATTACAGGAGAAGGCACAACTGGAGTCATAAGCAAATTCGCCATGTGGATGAGAGCAGTTCAATTCTCCATTTTCAGGGGCATCCAGTGTTTGGCATTCAATGACTACAATGAGAAATTCCAGAGAGCACAGCTATGTCAGTCTGTTTCATGGTTTGTTCTTTCCAACAATTTATCATGGCATGAAGTTTCCCAAAGAGTAGTTCAGTTTATTAGATATCAAGTGATGGCAAAAGAAGGAAAGAACTATTGTATCTAGCATTGATTCTTCTACCTTCAGGAAGGGAAAGATCCAGACATGCAGTGAAGCCTGAGGACTTGGTTATAGTATGTACAGAAGGAAGCAAGAGGGGCTGTAAGACATGTAAACACAAACACACTATTGTATAAAAACACACTATTCTATCATAGGCTTTCAATCTACCCTTTTGAACTGATGATCATACAAGAAGGGTTTTTTTAATACCCAAACTCAAAAACTTTTCAACTACTAGACTAGTAAGTTGCCCACTCCTGATATGCATAGAAATGAGTCCAGGGACATGTATTGTCTGTCAGTTGATGGTCATTAGCTAAGGTAGAAATGCTTTCACCACCCCAGAAATAGTGTGGGAGTCAACTGGATCACCTCCAATCCCTCTGAAGATTATATCAGGTTCTAGGATCAGGACTATTATTTCCAATGCCTCAAGCAAAGAGAACCTTGCTTATTCTAATAAACAACTGGAAGAAGGAGGATACCGAGAATCAACTTGTAACAATTCTATCTTATTTTCCAAATCTAGCTTTTAACAGGTAGCTGCCAGTCATCGAGGTGGTAAACTTGCATGTTTGTGAAAGGTCAAAGTATGGATATGTACAGTATAGTGTAGTGCCCTTTGGACCTGTCACTATTTGGAAAAATGGGGAGAGTTGCATGATCTATGCAACATACAGAAGAATCCCACCTGCAATTCTGCTCTGTGACCGTAATAAAAATTCTATTCTATTCACAAGAATCCCCCTCCCTCCCTCCCTCTCTCCTATTTTCTTCCCTTCCCCCAATACAAATGCTAAGGGGTAGAGAGAATCCACCCCCTTACCCTAAATGCTGAAAGGCCAGTTGTTTCTGTTTCTCAAAATAATGTGTATGTGGGCAAGAAGGACCTGAAGAGGAAACTCCCAAACCTTGGCAAACGGGGGCTGGGGCTGTCCAATTTCCAGAAGCTGTGCAGTCAGCGACCTCTTTTCCAAATAGCCGAAAACCCTCGGTGCAAAGAAAGGTGCAACTAGATTGGTACTGAAATTCCCCATAGAGATGGACACAGGTGGTATTTCCATGAGCAGGTGCCTCTAGGGACTGGCACTGAACAGCTAAGGAGGGAAGCAGAAAAGACAGTCAGGATGAATACAGGTTTAAAGAGCGTTGAAGATGGCTCGAAAGAGGTACTGCTTGCTTGCTTGCTTGCTTGCTTGCTTGCTTGCTTGCTTGCTTGCTTGCTTGCTTGCTTGCTTGCTTATTTATTTATGCATGCACTCATATATTGTCCCCTAGTCACATCGTTTCATCTGGAGCACAATGATGAATCACATGACAGCTCCTCCACCAACCAAAACCTAGTGTGGAGAGATGAAAGGGAAGAGGTCATCTTTGCCTTTCATTGTAGGAGAGCCATGTTCAGCTATGGTGGGAAAAAAGGAGAAATCTAGCTAGCAGCACCTCTTCCGACTAACAAATATTATTAAAAGGCATAAGCTTTCACGAGCAGCAGCTCTGTCTCATGCCTAACCTGCGTCTGCCTAACCAAAACCAACCTGTCTTTCCCTCTCCACCCCCCACCCCCCAATTTACATTATTTTAGGCACTTTATGTATTTGAAGTGAGTTGCAGCTCACAAAAATGTATCCCTTTTAATAGGATTTGTTAGTCGGAAAAGGCACCACCAGGCTCCTTCTGACTCTCTGCCTTTTAGCCAACTTGTTCTGCACTTTAAATCAATCCTTCCACATGAAGCTAGTCATATTATATATGTAATTGGAAGGACTTGATTTAAAACTGCTGTCCTCTTATCCAAGGAACCAAACACTGAACATTTTAACTACTTGTGCTAACAAGTCTTGGATTTCCTTAAGCAAAAACAATATTTTTTTGGATTCAGTACTGAGTCAGTTGGCTCCGGTCATCTCCTTCTCACCAGTTACGTCACAACATCAGTTCCAGCATTTAAATACCTGCAGAAGGTCCATAAACTTTAAATGAATTGTAATCTGTGAATTTTTAATATTATAGTGTAATATATTGTAGTTAGGTTTTTAAAAAAATTCTGAACCAGAATGGCTTGGACTGAATTTTCATTGTACTTGGAGTCTATCCACTGAAATCACCGAGAACAGTTATTCATGACTAAATCCCACTGATTTTCATGGGTCTAGTCAAAGTCTTCAGATATAACTCAAATTATGAATAAATAGACTAAACAGCAATTTAGACTTCAGAAAAGGTCCACACAATTCCATTAGATACCATACCCTGACATGCTGGTACTTGTGAAGTCCACTGACCAGATGCATTGCAAATCAAAGTCTGGGAATCACTAAGTTGAAAGCCCACTTCACAAGCAAAGCTGCATGTGGAGTTGTAACTATAATCATCAATTGGGTTTACACAATCCATCATTCCTCTTGCAGGTGGCCGAATTGGCTGACATTGCTTAACTAAAAAGAGAAGAAAGAAAGAAGAAAGAAAGAAAGAAAGAAAGAAAGAAAGAAAGAAAGAAAGAAAAGAAAGAAAAGGAACACAATTAGAATAAATAGAAAACATGAAAACAAAACATCTATAAAAAGGTTATGCAAAAGATATATTTACATTTGATTATATGTTTAGCAAATGGGATTGATAAACATGACAATTTCTTAATGAACTCAGAATTTGTGGAAGGTGTTCATGGGACACAAAGTAACATCCTTCAAATCTAACTTTATCCTATGGATAGCTACACATTTATCTGGAAGTAAAGATTATTGCACCAAATGACTGACTTCTCAAAGCATAGGCCTGCACTATTGAATATGCTCACTATCTGTCTGTCTGTAACATTACCATAAATTGGGGCATGCCATGTACCTCTAGCCTCCATGGGGATTCTAAAAGGGCTGGTGCACTAATCACAGCAACATTAATAATAGAAATGCAATTTAATGTATTTTGTTCAACTCTGGGACTTTTTAAAGGAAGGCAAACATTTTTCCTATTTGAGAAGTGCAGCTCTGGAATAAATAGACGGTTGCAAACAAAGATTTAGTTGTTTGTTTCAGATCGTCCTGTGCATCTCCTTTTTCTGACCTCTCTCTATCTCCAATTTTCTTCCTCTGCAGTCTCTTTTTCCCCATCTCTCTGGGCCACTCCCCTCTTCTGGTCTTATGTTCTTTGCCTCTCTCATTCCAGGGGCTTGCTCCCTTCTTAAGCCACTTCTTCCTCCTTTCTTAGGTCCTGCCTGAAGCTCTGCAGTATCCAAGGCTTGGTCAGTTGTAGCCAAAGACGCAGCAGAGCAACCAGTTCCAAAGCAACCAGGAAACCATTGCCAGCCCTGCTTCTGTGACAGACGATAGCTCCAGCACTCACTGCCAAAAGCTTCCACACCACACAGTTCCTAACGCATTGCCACAATACAGTGCATTATTTTTTTATGACTCAGCTCCCGTGGTCATTAAAGGCCACCCAAAACATGAGACTTAGACTGCCAATTATTTTCCCATTATTGCTTCACCATTCAAAGAAAAATATCAGCTAATGAATTTTTATTTGTCAGGCTGCTGCTGAAGACATACTGTAGGAATAGGGTTGTGAGAGCTTTGTGATTAACTCAATATCTCCAATAGTCGGACTTCCGGTGGGGACATGGCGGACTGAGCAGCTGTGCCGGCGGGCTTAGCGGGTGGAACTAACAATGCGGCCATTTTTTTCAGGCTCAGGCAGGTTTTCCTGAAGCCCAGGAGTGTTCTCCAGATAAAGGAAAACACCTGGAATCACCCCATCTGTCCTCTGGACGGCTGCTTGTAGCCAGAAGATCGCAAACAGCATTTTGCGTTCGACTGGTAAGAGCCAGCTGGGAGGCAGGGATGTCACCATTTTCCAAGCTGTGCTGTAGCCTTAAAGGGACACTAAGACCGGCCACCTCATTTCTAAATCACCAAATTTATATATTTTTTAAAGTATGCATACCCTAAGAGAGGCTTTCTACAGCAAGGAGAAGCTGGCTTTCTATCATTATTTTTGGGATTACTTCTTTAAAAAATTCTTTTTTAAGTTTTGAAATTCGTTTTCCTTCCAAATATAAAGGAGGATTGAGAGTAAACAATTGTCTTCCTGTTATTATTTTTGTATTAAATTTGAAGATATTAGCATTTTCCTACACGTTGAATTGGCTGATTTAAACCTTCAGATTTCTGTTTCTACTTTCCCTTGGGAACTGTCTGCTTATCTCACTTTCGCTTGTGTAAATACACTCTGGAACTTTTCCATATCTTCGACTTTCACTGGTTAAGATCCTAGGGGGCACCATAATCTACTGCACGACACATGGAAGATTTTAAACAGATTTTTTCTGAATTCCACCAAGATTTTAAACAGATCTTTTCTTACTTCTATCAAGCTTTTATACAAGATATTCAGGAGAGAGGGATCTGCAAGCAATAAGTGAAATTTACTTTCTGGTGAAATGCCATGAAAAAGAAGGGGTCATTATGTATGGGAGGTTTTCTGAAGAGAAGTTGGAATTTTTGAGGGGGGCAGTTGGGCTGTTTGATTTTTTCAAGAGAAAAGGTCTGTGCACATTGTGGGAATATGTAAATACTCTGGTTTATTTTGAAGTGGGATAAGGGTTAAAGAATGTTTACCTGGATTGCTTCTAGGGTTTGATTGATGCTATTTGTTTTTAAGGATTTGGATTAAGATTATAAATTAAAATATATATATTTATTTGGATGGTTTTAAGGATTTGATTTAAGGTTACTGTCTCGAATTGTTTTTCTTTTTTGGGTTTATTAAGATTAAGATTATTAAAACTGTTGTATTACTAAGTATAATGGCAGACAATTTATGTGGTTTTTAGTTTGATTTTTATTATAGTAGACAGAAATGTATAGAATAGTAGTAGGAAGGGAATAATTAAATAAGTGTTGGGGGGGGAGTTGTTTAGGAGGTTTATATGAATTTTTTTTCTTTATTTTAATATAAGGGGAGGGAGTAACTGTACTTAGTGATTTTTATAATGTGCTAAAGTGGAATAATTTATAGAAATAATGTGGTTTTGGTTTAATATAGAGTAAGAGATTGATTGTGGAAATTTTTTGTATATCCTTGCTGTTAAAAGTCGGAAGTCACATCCTTCTGTAATGTTGAAAAAAATTTCTCTTGTGTTTTCACATCTTTTTAGTTCTTTTTTATTTTTTTTATTTTTTTGTAGTTTTTTGTTTTTTTGTAGCTTTTATCTTTGGGGAGAAGTAAAACCAAATGAGAGTCTGAGGAAGTGAAAGCCTTTGAAATGACATTACAAGTAGTCCTCACTTAATGGCCATTTGTTTAGTGATGGTTCAGACTACGACGGTGCTGAAAAAAACGACTTACAACCAGTGCTCACTCTTACAACCGTTGCCGTGTCCCCACGGTCTCGTGATCATGATTTGGGTGCTTGGCAACCAGTTTGCATTTATGACCACCACAGCATCCTGTGGTCACGTGATTGCCATTTTCGACCTTCCCGGCCAGCTTCTGGCAAGCAAAATCAATGGGGAACCACGTGGTTCGCTTAACGACCATGTGGCTCGCTTAATGACTACAGTGATACGCTTAATGACCACCGCAAAAGAGGTCGTAAAGTTGGGTCGGATTCACTTAATGACTGCTTCAGTTAGCAACTGAAATTCCGGTCTTAATTGTGGTAGTTAAGTGAGGATTACCTGTACAGAAGGACCACCTTTTTTTTGAAAGGGAGCAGCATTATAAAATGTCCAGAACTCTGAATAATGCCAGGAATGAGTGTTTTTGGAAGAAAAAACAGATTATCTGCTGCATACTCCAGCGCATGGGGGAAGGATGCTATTACAAATATAGTGAACGGTATTGTCCTTGTCAGGGCAACTAGTGCATTTAGTATCAATGGGGATGTGGTAGATCAGCCAGAAGGCCTCCTCGTCTTCTTGCTGTGCCTGCTATGTATGACTGAGCTCTCATGCCTAACACAGGAACCTTGGAATGGAAATGAAGGAGAAACAGGAAATGCGGAACCTTGGCAGGCCGGCTCTGAAGCACTCCATTTTCCAGTTGCTTCACACATCATGGTCTCTGCTCCATTTATTAGAAAGCCTTCTTTGCATTTGAAGTTGCAACTAGACTGGTAATGAAATTCTCCATGGATATGAATGCAGCTGAAGTTTCCATTTACAGGGATATTTAATGGCTGGCACTGGATAGCTAAGGACAGGAAAGAAAGAAATCAGGTACAATGCATTATATACAGTACGTCAAAAGCTGTAAACATTCTGGAAAAATTGAAAATTGTTTTTTAGAAAAAATAGAAAATTGGAGACAAAACTGAAATATACAGAGTACTTATGTTTAGCACATTTTACATATATTATGTTGTTACTATATAAAAATATTAGTTCATAAAAGTATATTTAGCATATAACACTAAAAAGTATTGTTTTATAATTATAATTATTTTTTATTTTTCTTACAAATGGAACTGCAAGCCACTGAATTCTACAGAATACAGCATCACTTCAGGTTTGCTTGTTTAGGAAAAGTAGGTAGATAAAAAGTTAACACTGGATTTCTCTGAACTTTCACACATCTATGTACATGGTACAAAGATTGGCATTCCATCCAGAGTTGCTCTTTGAGGGAGATGGGCAGTGATGAAATTCGAAGAATTAATTAATTAATTCTGGGCAAGAAAAACAGGAAATAAAGATGAATTGCAAAACTGGTGAAAAATGAGAAACTG
Organism: Charina bottae; assembly: GCA_023362775.1. Classification (NCBI taxonomy): domain Eukaryota; kingdom Metazoa; phylum Chordata; class Lepidosauria; order Squamata; family Charinaidae; genus Charina; species Charina bottae. The sequence continues at coordinate 3,842,737 of JALMGJ010000003.1, forward strand.
AAATAAATAAATAGCAATTATTTTAAGTGTATTCTGTAGAATTCAGTGGCTTGCAGCTCCATTTGTAACAAAAATAAAAAATAATTATAATTGCTTAATTGTATAATTGTTTTATTTCATTTATGCATTAATTTGTGATTTTTAAGGTCATCCAGATACACAGTCAAATATATTTCTTCTATTACAGGTGTCTTTATATACAGGTTTGCCCAATAAATCAATTTTGACAAGCAAATAGCCCTGTCTAATGTATTACATTCCCACTGCTGTATCTCATTCTGTTTACAGCTTAACACAGCATTCAGAGTAGTACAGATCCTGTAGATAACAGCAATTTAGTTTACATAGTACTTTGGGAAATATGAGTTAAGAATATTCTCACATTAAAACACAATCTGGATAAATTTTGCTTTCGTCCCTACTTATTGCGTACTTTCTAAATAATAAGATAACAGAGCTGCTGTCAAATGAGAATTGGAGATGATTCCCAAACACAGCAAGGTGGTAAAAGCCTTCATCCATATTTTACCCAGCTGACCCGTTATCAGTTTATGGCCTTGGCAAGGATCCATTATGCCAACCCTTGGCACCAGTCATGTTAGGACATACCTGCACAATGAGGTACTTCTGCTGTCCATTGCCCAGATGGCAAACACTGCAAGTTGGCTGGGCCAGTTATTGTAAAACCTTTATCACACCTGAAGCTGCAATGGGATCTGTAACTGAAGTGCTCCAGTGGATGAGTGCAATTCATGAGCAGGGCCTGATGGAGAGGGCCAAACTCATTGCATTTTACAACTAAACAAAGACATGAAAAGATAACATTAAACCATCATAATCACTGACAAAGCATGCTGGCTGGGGAATTCTGGGAGTTGAAGTCCACACATCTTAAACTTGCCATGGTTGAGAAACCCTGGCTTAGAGCTACAGCTGGGGGGACGTAATGAATGGTTGGGGAGAAGATGCACAGGAACAGAGGTGGGCTGGGGAAGATATGGACAGCCTCCCCCCTGAGCCACGTCACTTCACAAGTTTATACTTCTTACTGCCTTCCTTCCCAGACCTTTGTTCTTCTTGTTTGGCTCTCAGGTACAACTGAGGCATAATTTTGGCAAAGCAGGTAATATCTGTCTGGGTTGTTTCACAAGTAAACAGGGACTCACATAACGGAAGATTCTCTGCACCCCACCTCCACCTCCATAAGAAAGTGGCACATCTGAATGAAGACTAGGCTAGCGTGGTATATAGGGGAGGACTTTCAGAGGTAGAGCATCACTCATCATGACCCCAGCCTGCCATATGAGGGAGCACAATCCACATAGAGGTTTATCTGCTAAGGGAAAACAGCCTGAATTGTCCTGAATTGTTTTCAGTATATCGTTACAGTGACATTACTTTAGGTCACTGGTATTTTTCATTATGCCCCCAAATGACTTAATAGAAAAATAGACGTTATTGCTACATTTAAGAATTTAAAGTCCTGATATATTATCAGATTTAAAGGTCTATAAAGAGAAGTTCAACTGGTGATTCAGGGCTAACTCATTTGCCACCATCATTTGAAGACAAAGGCTGGCAACAAACTGAATCTCAGGAGGAAAGTTCTTCAGAATGGTCATCTGAAAGGATTAGGATTAGGATTAGGAAAAGGAAGTTGACAAAGGAAAAAAATCCAAGATGGTGGGTGATAATGTTAGGAGAGCCAGTTTGGTGTAGTGGTTAAGGCACCAAGCTAGAAACAGGGAGACTGTGAGTTCTGTCCCGCCTTAGGCCTGAAGCCAGCTGGGTGACCTTGAGCCAGTCACTCTCTCTCAGCCCTGGGAAGAAAACAATGGCAAACCACTTAAAAAAAAAACCTTTGCCAAGAAAACTGCAGGGACTAGTCCAGGCAGTTGCTGGGAGTCAACACTGACTTGAAGGGACAAAAACAATAATGTTAAACTTATGGATAAACTTCAGAAATCTTTTGGAATTGATCAGTTTACTATTTAAATTGCACCTTTTCTTTCCAAATACTCTGATACAAAATGGTTAAGTGTGAGTGTTTGTTTTAATAGACATTTAATCTGAGCCACTTATATTTTATGTTGATCTTAAGAAAAGAAAAAAAAAGGACACCAGTGGCAACAGCACATAGGAATTTTGCTGACTTTTATAAACTTCTTTTAGGATTCATAAACATGTATAAAACATTACCAATCAATTATATCTTACGCTGCCTCTCTTGGGGGCATATCTCAATATGGCAACCCCAATATGAGGGAACTCAGGGACAGATGCTCTGCAAGAGGGCAGATGTTTGTGCAATTCAGTCACCGATGCAGCTTGCCTGATGCTACTTGCAGGGCTATCACAAAAGCTCAGTGAATTCCTCTAAATATTGTTTCAAAGAAAATCAATAGGATCCATCAACAATAAACAAAAACCACAACACAGGAGCTCTCAGTCTCAAAGGGAAAACATTTTCTTGCTTTGTGACCAAGTCTTCTTGGAAAAATAACTGGGAGATTGTTCAGCTTATCCCCCAGAGAAAACTACAGAGCTGAAATAGAATGCGTGTCATGCTTTAAAGACTAAGGACCAAAGTAGACGTGACATTTTTCATGTAGTTTGCTCCTGCATGAGGGAATCGATGTTGTATCGGTACCATGTCATGGAAACTGGAGTACTTAATTCTGTTACCCTTGCTGGGAACATGCCCCCTCCCCTTATGGTCACTGCCTGTATACCATCTAATCGCAATGGAAGGAAAACTCTCAATGGTTCCAACGGACTCACCATTTTCACACAGAGGGCCATGGAAACCAGGGTAGCACTGGCAGGTGTAGTTCCCAATGGTCTCCACACATTCACTACGCTCATTGCAGGAGGAAGGTTGACAAGAAGCTGCATAGGAAATAGAACTGGATTAGAATTATGCCGTAAACATACTAAAGATTTAAAACTTTTTTGGATTCTTTCAATTACAGGATTTCTTTTTTGGGGGAAAGCCATGACAGTAAAACTGGGAAATACCTTACGTCAGACTGTAAGGCAGATATAAGAATCTTATGGTCAGTTTCCCTTGCATTCAGTCCAACACGTGATCATTCCCAACATGGAATCCACTATAAGGCTGCCATATCAAAAGTGATGGTAAACTAGGAAAAACTGGGTAGAACAGGATACTTTGGCAAGTATTACTAGTATTTTATTTATTATTTATATTTAAAAAACATCATTCTCATTTAGCAATAAAGTGACAAATTTTTGGTTTCATCTTCATTGACTCTACCTCCCATCAGATTGCAGAACTGAGTTTACGTAATCTTACACCTCAATTATCAAAGGTTAATGTGCTGTATGAATATAGCCACTATGGTACAAAAGATAATATTTGACATGGCTATCACAAAAAAATAAATAATGTACGTTACTATTTTCAACCCTCACTAATTTCTCTGTTCTGAGAACAGAATGTTTTTGTACGGGAACATTCTTTAGAAAATTCCATTAGCAACTGAACTCTTGCTAGCCATTTTCATGCTAAGAATACATCTGTTCAGGAAACAGGCATGATGGGATCATCTTTTAAAACCTTAACATTAAAAATAAGTTTAATCTTTGTACTATCTTGTACTATCTTTGTAGTATCTAGAATTGTTTTGTTGTGTATTTTTGCTTCTTTAGATGTTAAATTTACCATACATTCAGTAAATGCAGTATACATTTTATTATACATTTCAGGTAATCCTCAATGTTAATTTCTTCTTTGACTCAAAAAATGCCTTCTTTTTTATTGTTTATTTTTGCAATCCTTGCAGAAATAATTTCCAACACAATGCTCAGTATTGGATACAGCATACGTGCTCAGTTCCTATGTGAGACAGGCTGCTGTTAAAAACAGAGACCAGGACCAGTGAAACAAATGGCAAACAATATTAGAGCCTTATGACATGACAATTTCCTTTCTTTGCTGTTGATTGCATGATGCCAACCCAATCCAAGGTCAATCCATTTCAAACTTCAAAAATATAAGTGACTTTTTTTCTTCCCTCATTTCAATTCTGCATGAAAGTTGGATTCCAGTAGCCTAACCTATGCTTATGAGCATTTGTTTTCTCTTTGGAAGAATGTCTTCCATTTCCCACCACCTCCAGGTCCATTTCTATTGCCCTACCTCAGAAGAAACCCTGGAACGAAACTTCCAGTGTAAAGTCTTCAGTGGGCTTGTACCTTTGAATGACTACAGCCCTGGTCTAGCATCATAGAGAGAAGTTGACTTCTCAGTGAGTTTGCATTTGCTAACAGTTTCAAAAACCAGTCTTTCCTTGCAACTATCCCATGTAGGAAGAATGCTTTGCAGACTACTGGACAAATGCACACACAAATATATCAGGAATTATTTGAATATGTAATGGCTGGTGATGAGGTAGTACTGCTAGCATTTTCTGTATGGGTTGCAATATTCATCTGGAAGTAACCACAAAAGAAATTTTAACTTAGTTTGGGTGCGCATTATATTGGTTTTCTTATGATCCTCATGAACTGATTGGTTTAGTCTTAATGGGCAGAGTCACCATGCCAGAAGAAGTTGGTGAGGTTATGGGCGTGTCTACATTGCCTAGTTATGCCATTGCCAGAAAAGACAGTGACCATTTTTTGAGGGCAGAAATGGACAATGTCAGTCATTACCTCTCTCCCATTGCAAATGTGATACCAAGCACATTTTCCTGATGCAATCTTGTCCTCTGAAAAGTAGTCTTTTCCTCCCAGGTCCCCTTGATTGCTTTTATCTGCTTTAGTGGAGCCTTTTACTTCCATACAAGCTAACCTTAACAGTTCATTGGCTACTGTACTTCCAGAGGAAGAAATTATCCCTCAAATGAGGCAATAGTTGCTCTATTCTAAGAGCATCCTCACCTTCACAATTAGTATTAAAATAGCACAGTGGCTAAGAGTGTTGCCTAGTATGTAGAAGGTTGCTGAAATCCAGCAGAACCTTTTAATTACTGAATTCTTCAGATAGCTATCCAGAATTCCTAACTAATCAAGGGCTTTAAAAAAAATAGTAAGTGCAATCTTCCACCATTTTATTATTTTTCTAGTTACCACGATTGGAGGAAAAAATGGAAAGGGGAACGTTGTCCTTTTTTTAATGCCTCAGCTAGCTAGCTAAAGGAAAGAAAATAGCAATTAAAAATAAATTTTCTGCTGTGTTTCAAACCAGCAAGCTTGTATATACTAGGCAATGCTTTTAGCCCCTCTGCTATGTTGACACTGGTGATAAAAAGGAAGTTACAGAAGTTATGAGAGTGCAAAACATCTGGCAAGAAAGATTTTTTTAAAAAAATGTAAAGCTCATTATTATACCTGCAAATAAATGCATTTTGATATTTTGACTTTCTATATATACATGTGTATACATTTTACTTATGTGCATTTCTCTCTATTTATATATATGAACAAATAAAAATATGCCCAGGAAGGAAAACGTCCCTGAAACAAAAAGCGGGACAACACAGCAGCTGGAGAATTGATGTGACAGCCTGCAGCTGGACTGAATGCCTTGCAAGCTGTTTTGGAGCCTTTCAGTCTTGACAAGTTTTTCTTGAGCCAGCTTAAGCTTAAGCGGCCATGAGTACAGCACAGGAACAAGCTTAAATTGTAAGTGCAAATACGCCCTAAGTGCAAAGATGTATAATAATTATAGGTTCTTCTCATCTTCTCACATAACTTATTTTTATAGTATAAGAGGATTTAGAGTTGATTTCTATATCCCTAGTATTTTTTTTCAGGGCTCTGACTTCAGAGTTGCAAATTCTAATTTCCCAGTTATTATCCTGTTGCCTGGAATTAGATTGTCTGCACCATGAGGAACTAGATAAGCATGTGACTGATTATAACTCTGACAGCAAGAAACTCTGCATCTCTCTCTTTGAACAAAGATCTCTGGATGTGAACTATTTTAGTGAACTAAGGCCATATCTGTTTAATCTTATGTTTGGTGGGTTATTTAATGTTGCAGTTCCAACTATGGAAGAACTTAAAATCAAAATATTTTACGTTTCATTGCAGTCTAGCCCCCTGTGACTAATATTAGCTAAGATTATATTCATGCAACACACTGCACCACAAATTTAGCCAAACGAATTTTAACCTAGCGTGTTTTGGGAACCCAGCCTGTGCGGTCAATTTGTAGTTCAACACATCAAACAATCCCAGAAAACTGAGTTGAGTAATCCATGCCTAAATTAATCCCGAGCTAGTACATCATGCAGTGTCTGCCGGATAGTGCTAGTAGCATACAGAAGCTATAATAAGCCACTCAATATGGAATATTTTACTACCTTCATAGCATAGTGCCCGTTTTCTCTTTGAACAAGGCTCATCGTTCCATTTTCCAGCTTCAAAGTTCCTCTTAATGTAAATCTCAACACAATCCTGGTTGGAGAACTTGTTGTTAGGTTCCCGATAAGCCCAGTTCTCTGCCTCTTTGGTCAGGGCCTTTCCGGTTCCTACCCAGGTCCAGGTGTTGTTTATTTTCCGGATCCCAATCCAGTAGTACTTTGAATGTTTTGGTAAGACAGCATTGAGATAGGCAATTTCTTCTTTGTTCTGGATTGCTACCAGGTCAGTATACCACGTCTGGCAAAATGTCCGTGCATCTACCCAGTTTAGGTCTGATTTGTCCCCAAAGTGGTAAGTCCAAGCATCCACGTGAGATAGGAGTCCTGCTGGAGCAACAAATAGCATCAGGAAAGAAGAAGCTTCAGTTAATACAACTGTATTGCAAACAATAATGTACCAGGCCATTTAAAGACCACAAGGCTATCTGTTGGAATCCAGCAAATCAAGCATGCCTCATTAGCATATGAATGATTGCTCTAGGAGGCAAACTCTGTGCTTCTAGAGGAAGCTGCTTGTTGGCCCTCCCACTTCCTCTTCTCTCTCTATGATGCTTCCACCGATGGAGTAGGATGCACGTGCCTGAGCTCCTCCATGGAGAGGCCATGCCTAGGCCTCAAGCCCCCCTTTCTCCACGCAGCCTCTGGCAGCAAACAGGGCCAGAGGTATATAGTTTAGGGAACAGAAAGAAGAACTGAAACATCATTTTTCTACTGAAATGGCTGTACCTGGACCGAATAAATGTAAGAATTCTTTTGTACTTACTTTTTGTACCTGCAATGTCTAAGCGTGTGTTTCTTTATGCTTGGGTGGGCTAAAAGTGTAAGAATAAGAACCTGAATCTCTCTAACGTGCTCACAGGCTGTGTTTTTAAACAATATTCCTCTTTTCTATCCACGAGTTTACACAACGTTAAGCTCTGCTCCATTCACTGGTTCTAACAAGCCACTGAATCTTCAAAAGGGTTATGGGCCCAGGATTTTGTAGAAAGAGGTTTTGTTTTTAAACAGTAGGAATTTTCCCTTTTTGCCTTGTTTTATTTTTGAGCAGAAATTTTTTTTTTTGGTGGTTTTGCATGAGCATTGTTCTTTTTGAGAGAATACTCAGTCTAGCTACTGAAAGGGTTTCTTACACAAGGAAATAGCTTTCAGCATAAAGGGAAGATTTTTTTTCTTTTTGAAGTGATTTTTAAATCCTTTTTGCTTAGACAAGATGGCCAGTGTACTCCTGCCTCAAAATTCAGTGATTTTTAAATTAAAACCCAGAGAGTTTTATCCCTTGAAGATATGGGTAGAAAGGTAGGCAAGGATTTTTAATCTGCATAATATTTTGAATCAAGATCCTCCTAGTCCAGATTCAGCAGTATATGCAGATTGGATGGCCAATGATCTTAAGCTCCAAGGCTTGATCATGAATTCCTTAAGTGCACAAATGCTGGTACAAATCCAGCACAGAGATACTGCAAGAGGAATGATGGAAGAATCGTTTAAACTCTATGGGGAAGGAGGAGATTCCCAAATTGTTAATCTGGTGAGACAGTTATCCAATTTAAAATTCCAGCCAAATGGAGACATAGATTAGCATATTTGTAAAGTTCAGTCATTACTGCACAAGCTTGCTTGTAATGATGTAATCTTGGATAACAGGATCCAAGTTGGATTTTTATTAGGCTCTTTACCTTAGAATTTTTCTAGTTTTGCTGCCAGCTACAGGGGAGCCAGACAACCCCTTTCAGATTTAATTGAGGAATTAAAGTCTGAGTATAGCAGGCAGGCCTTCTATAGAAATGCCAAGCAGACCCACAATGAGGCAGGCTATTTTTCAAAAGCACCTTAGGGCACAGATGGCAGTCTGCAGCAGAGGCGCCTTACAATAACAAAGAGGCCCATCAAGTGCCATTTTTGTGGCAAGAATGGTCACTTAAAGAAAAATTGTTGGGCCAGGAAGGCAGATCAGAAAACCAACAAAGAGAAAGCTCCAGATGCGAGCCTTCTTGCATTTTCAGCCATAAATAAAAACTGCTCATCTTTCATAATAGACAGCGGCTATACTGTGCACATAATGAATGACCCATCTTTCTTCATTGATTTGAACCCAAATTTGAGTTCAAAGGAAGAAATCAGCTTAGCAGATGGAACCAGGTGCGGAAATGGCACCACCCAGAAGGATTTAATTGCTAATAACATTTTGTATGTTCCAGATGTAAGCTTGAATTTGATAAGTGCATCCGCACTCATGAAGAAAGGCCATACCATTCAATTTAAAGGTAACCAGTGTGAAATAATGGATCGAAAAGGTGTCTTTCGAACAGGATTTCTAGATAAAGGTTAAATTTTTCTCAATTGTGAGAGGCCAGATATGCATGGCCAGTCACCGAGAAAAGGAGGATGACAGCACCATCCTCTGGCACAGACGACTGGGACAAAGAAATTCAAATGTAATTCTTCCAACAAAGAAAAATGGATTGGAAAGCAATTTGGAAGCCAAGGACAGTGGTAAGGCTGTTGTAAGGTACAGAACCTACGTACAGGGAAATTCCACAAGGCCTGCAATTCCAAAATGAAGCACCAGGTGCTCTAAACAGCCCCTGGAGCCAATTCACACCAAGCTGTGTGGGCCAATCCAAGCATATGTTGGGGGTAGCAGACATCTAGCAATGAAAGCTACTCACACCCACGTTCCAACAGAGAAAAGAACCAAATTAGATCCCCAAACAAAGGAAGGAATCTTGTTGGGGTGCCCACTGGGAAGCAAGAGAGAAAGAGTTTCAGGTCCCAAGACTGGCTCAATCCACTTGCAGAGTGGGACATTTTCATGAAACAGAGCCAAATCAAAAAACTCTAACCAATAGCTCTGCAGAAGGGGGAGGTGATGATGACTTGTTCAAGTACCTCACCCAGTATTTCCAGGTGCAGCAAACAGGCAAGCCCAGAGAGAGGACATCGAGCCGGAGACTCCGCCTGAGTCAGACGATGAGGAACCAGGAGGGACAGAAGGGGCAGAGATGCAGCATCATCTAGACCTGAGTCCTGTTCCAGACCTGAGGCACTCATCGCGACCCAACAAGGGAGTTCCAGCCAAGTGACTGTCCTACCTCGTAGGAGTGATGTTGCCAAAAGAGCCTGCATCATGGAAGGAAGTGCAACAGCTGTCACCAGCTGAAGCAAGTAAGTGGAGGAAAGCAGCTCAAGAAGAGTTTGAGGTTCTGCAACACAACAACACTTGGACATTCACAAAGTTACCTGTTCGCAAAAAGGCCATTGGTTGCAAATGGGTCTTTAAGGCCAAACAGAATGAGAATGGAGAGGTCCAAAGATACAAAGCTAGACTGGTAGCCAAGGGCTATTCACAAAATTATGGTGAAGATTATGACCAGACTTTTGTACCTGTTGTGACCCACACAACAATTCGACTTCTTTTAAGTCTAGCTGCAAGCAGAAACATTCAAGTGGAACATATGGACATTAAAACAGCATTCTTGCATGGTGAAATTCAGGAAGACTTGTACATGCAACAACCTGAAGGCTTCACTGATCCAAAGAACCAGCATTTAGCGTGCAGGCTTCAGAAGGGGATCTATGGACTTAAACAAGCAGCAAGGGCCTGGAATGTGAAACTAAACTAGATGCTAGTAAAGCAAGGTTTCACTCAGGGCAAAGCTGATCCCTGCCTCTACACACGACACAAGAATGGCAGAGACGTGTTCATTCTCACATTTGTGGATGATTTGATTCTCTGTTATGAGGATCAGAGGGACATTGATGAAATTGTGTCCAATTTGAACATGGAAGTAGAGGTGAAACATCTTGGAAAGGCAAGCTACTACTTAGGAATACAAATTGACAGAGAAGAGGATTGAAGTTTTCTCCTCAGTCAGAGGCAAAAGATTTTAGAATTATTGGAGAGCCTGGGACTGGAAAATGCAAACACAGTTCCAACTCCAATGGAAACAGACTTTCACAAAGTCAAGGACACTAGAGAACTGTTCCTCAGAACAATGGCTACAGAGAGGCCATTGGAAAGCTGTTATATCTGTCAACCACAACAAGGCCAGATATTTCAACTGCAGTGGGGATTCTCTGCAGAAAGACCAGTGCACCCACCCAAAGGGACTAGACAGGCATTAAGTGAGTGGCAAGATACCTGAAGGGGACTGCAGACCTGAAGCTTAAGCTGCCAGCAACTGATTCTCCTGAACTAGTGGGGTACACCGATGCAGATTGGGCAGAGGATGTAACTGATCACAAATCCACTAGTGGGAATGTGTTTTTCTTTGGGGGAGGGGCTGTGAGCTGAGCTAGACGCAAGCAGGCTATTTTGGCACGCTCAACTACTGAAGCGGAGTATGTCTCAGTAGCTGAGACATGCACAGAGGTGCAATGGCTCAAGTATTTACTTGAGGATCTGGGGGTCAGTGTTCCTGCTCCAATAAGAGTTTTTGAGGACAAACAAAGTTGTATAAGACTCTCTCTGTCACAGAAGGTGGGAGGGCGGACCAAACAAATGGATGTTCGCTACCACATAATTAGAGAGGCACAGGAGACAGGACTAATACATTTGGAGTATTGTCCCTCAGATAGCATGATTGCAGACATCCTCACAAAGCCATTTGCGAAGGGTGTCTACCAAGGTCTATGTAGTGAGTTAAATCTTGTGTAGGCATGATCCAACAACACAAGAGATGACTCTACACATGGACATCACCAGATGGTCAATACCGAAATCAGACTGATTATATACTTTGCAGCCAAAGATGGAGAAGCTCTATACAATCAGCAAAAACAAGACCTGGAGCTGACTGGCTCAGATCATGAGCTTATCGCAAAATTTAGGCTTAAATTGAAGAACGTAGGGAAAACCACTAGACCACTCAGGGATTACCTAAATCATATCCCTCATGAATATACAGTGGAGGTGAGGAATAGATTTAAAGGATTAGATCTGGTAGACAGAGTGCCTGAAGAACTATGGATGGAGGTTTGTAACATTGTACAGGAGGCAGCAACTAAAACCATCCCAAAGAAAAAGAAATGCAAGAAAGCAAAGTGGCTGTCTGATGAGGCTTTACAAATAGCTGAGGAAAGAAGGAAAGCAAAAGGCAAGGGAGAAAGGGAAAGATATAACCAACTGAATGCACATTTCCAGAGAATAGCAAGGAGAGATAAGAAGGCCTTCTTAAATTAACAATGCAAAGAAATTGAGGAAAACAATAGAATGGGGAAGACTAGAGACCTCTTCAAGAAAATTGGAGATATCAAGGGAACGTTTTGTGCAAAGATGGGCATGATAAAGGACAAAAAAGGCAGGGACCTAACAGAAGCAGAAGAAATTAAGAAAAGGTGGCAAGAATACACAGAAGAACTATACAAGAGAGATCTTAATATCCATGATAAATACGATGGTGTGGTCACTGACCTTGAGCCGGACATCCTAGAGAGTGAAGTCAAGTGGGCCTTAGGAAGCATTACTAACAACAAAGCTAGCAGAGAAGACAGTATCCCAGCTGAGCTATTAAAAATCCTAAAAGATGATGCTGTTAAAGTGCTGCACTCAATATGCCAACAAATTTGGAAAACTCAACAGTGGCCACAGGATTGGAAAAGGTCAGTTTACGTTCCAATTCCAAAGAAGGGCAATGCCAAAGAATGTTCAAACTACCGTACAATTGTGCTCATTTCACATGCTAGCAAGGTTATGCTCAAAATCCTACAAGCTAGTATGTGAACCGAGAACTACCAGAAGTGCAAGCTGGGTTTCGAAGAGGCAGAGGAACTAGAGATCAGATTGCCAATATTCGTTGGATCATGGAAAAAGCAAGAGAGTTCCAGAAAAACATCTACTAATGCTTCATTGACTACACTAAAGCCTTTGATTGTGTGGAACACAACAAACTGTGGGAAATTCTTAAAGAGATGGAAGTACCAGACCACCTTACCTGTCTCCTGAGAAACCTGTATGCGGGTCAAGAAGCAACAGTTAGAACCGGACATGGAACAACCAATTGGTTCAAAATTGGGAAAGGAGTATGACAAGGCTGTAGAATATCACCCTGCTTATTTAACTTATATGCAGAGTACATCATGAGAAAGGCCGGGCTGGATGAATCACAAGCCGGAGTTAAGATTGCCGGGAGAAATATCAACAACCTCAGATATGCAGACGATACCACCCTAATGGCAGAAAGTGAAGAGGAACTGAAGAGCCTCTTGATGAGGGTGAAAGAGGAGAGTGCAAAAGCTGGCTTGAAACTCAACATTAAAAAAACTCAGATCATGGCATCTGGTCCCATCACTTCCTGACAAATAGAAGGGGAAGAAATGGAAGCAGTGACAGATTTTATTTTCTTGGGATCCAAGTCATTGACTGCAGCCATGAAATTAAAAGACGCTTGCTCCTTGGGAGGAAAGCTATGGCAAACCTAGACAGCATATTAAAAAGCAAAGACATCACCTTGCTGACAAAGGTCCGTATAATTAAAGTTATGGTTTTCCCAGTAGTAATGTATGGCTGTGAGAGTTGGACCATAAGGAAGGCTGAACGCCGAAGAATTGATGCTTTCGAACTGTGGTGCTGGAGAAGACTCTTGAGAGTCCCTTGGACTGCAAGGAGGTCAAATCAGTCAATCCTAAAGCAAATCAACCCTGACTGCTCATTGGAAGGACAGATACTGACGCTGAAGCTCAAATACTTTGGTCACCTAATGCGAAGAGAGGACTCAATGGAAAAGACCCTGATGCTGGGAAAGACTGAAGGCAAAAGGAGAAGGGGACGGCAGAGGATGAGATGGTTAGATAGCATCACCGATGTAACGAACATGAATTTGAGTAAACTCCAGGAGACAGTGGAGGACAGGAAGGCCTGGCGTGCTATGGTCCATGAGGTCATGAAGAGTCGGACACAACTAAACGACTGAGCAACAACAACAACAACAACAACAACAACAAGGCATGATGCATGACTTTGATTTGAGAAGGGGTGTTGGAATCTGGCAAATCAAGCACGCCTCATTAGCATATGGGTGATTGCTGCAGGAGGCAAACTCTGTGCTTCTAGAGGAAGCTGCTTGTTGGCCCTCCCACTTCCTCTTCTCTCTCTCTGATGCTTCCACCGATGGAGTAGGACGCACGTGCCTGAGCTCCTCCATGGAGAGGCCATGCCTAGGCCTCAAGCCCCCCTTTCTCCACGCAGCCTCTGGCAGCAAACAGGGCCAGAAGTATACAGTTTAGGGAACAGAAATAACTGAAACATCATTTTTCTACTGAAATGGCTGTACCTGGACCGAATAAATGTAAGAATTCTTTTGTACTTACTTTTTGTACCTGCAATGTCTAAGCGTGTGTTTCTTTATGCTTGGGTGGGCTAAAAGTGTAAGAATAGGAACCTGAATCTCTCTAACGTGTTCACAGGCTGTGTTTTTAAACAATATTCCTTTTTTCTATCCACGAGTTTACACAACGTTAAGCTCTGCTCCATTCACTGGTTCTAACAGGCCACTGAATGATCTTCAAAACTATCCTCACCCTGAAAAGGGATGAGTGATCTGTGCCACCTGTTTAATAAACAGAAGGTCTCTGATCCTAATAATTGTTTACATAACAGAAATTCAACAAGTGTAACTTTTCTGAAATAATATAGAAGAATTGCTGTTAATATTTTCTGGCTATTAAAAGATCTTAAAGAAGGTAGGAGTATATCACCTACAAAGGAGCTATCTCTGATTAACCATTCTTTACTCAAATATCAACATGTCAGGCTTGTGTAATGTTTCAGTTTCATGCCTTATATCTGTTCTTGATAACCTTCCTTGGACTGGAAAAAAATCCAGTTTTATGTAACTGGGCAAGTCAAAATCTATGAAATCTATAATCAGGTGTTATAAATGATATACTGTAAATGTTATTCCAGTAAAGTAAAATGACTGTCTTTTTAGATTATTAGAGAAAGGAGAGATCCCTGGAAAGCCCATTAAAAACCTCTCTGAATAAAATGAACAAATAAATAAACAAATAAAATAAACAAGCATTTTATTTTTTATTATTCAATTTCTAATACTCCTATGAAACCACTGTCATGCATTGGACATTTTAAAAAAATCTTAAATATTATGTTTGGTTTTTTTTTTTTACCAAAGAGGTAACAGCTACTTCTTTGGAAACTTTTATATTTTTGAGATTTAAATATTGTTTCATTCTTATCAAAACACTTTGATCTCAGAAAATAGCATATAAGACTTTGCATTAATGATTTTTTTTATAACTACAAGAAAGAGGACTTTGCTTTCTAAAAGATTACTGTACATGCTACAAGCAAAATGTCACAATTGTGACCTTTCCAGGAAATTGTCCCTGACAATGAGAAGTAAAGTATCTGGCTTTAACATGATTTCCAGTGAAACATACTAATTTGTTTCTGGAGTGGTGCCCACATCAGAATCAAGCCAGCCACAAATACATTTTGGTTTACACAACTCCCAACCCAGAGTTGCTTCTCTTTTCATTGCAAGATCAACACAAAACCAAAAAGTTGTTTTCATTAAATTTAAAGATTACTTACCCCAACTAATAATAGTAAGCAAAAAGTAGTCGTTTGTCCATCTGTACCAGAACTCTCCACTGGCCAAAGCCTGTGGATGAAAAATAATAATAAATACTATTCAGTCATGACCTTTAAATCCAAATAAATTAATGGAAGTCCAAAAGCTTGCTTAGTTATTATTTATTGCAATAGAGTCAAATCCTGATTGGTGGGCTTCTGTGTTAGCACATACGCATGCATGCATGCATGTGCATACACACATACACATTTACTGCTATTAACTCTTTAGGTAAAGGTAAAGGTTCCCCCCGCACATTTGTGTAGTCGTGTCCGACTCTAGGGGCCGGTGCTCATCTCCGTTTTTTAGCCGAAGAGCCAGCGTTGTCTGAAGACACTTCCATGGTCATGTGGCCGGCATGACGTGCGTGGAACGCTGTTACCATCCCACGTAAGTGGTACCTATTTATCTACTTGCATTTGCATGCTTTCGAATTGCTAGGTTGGCCAGATCTCGGGCTAGTGCAGGAGCTCACTCCGTCACGCGGGGCTTGCCCGCTGAGGCACCACGCCCCCTGGTGTGGTAAAATAAAATTACTCTTTATGTTTCCCCAAATAGTGGCTCAAATCTATCACTCTCCCAGTATGCAAGAAAGGTGATAGGCCAAATCCTGCTAATTACTGCCCAATTACTTTATTGTCAAGAATTAGTAAACTTTATGCCAGATTTCTATACCATTGATTGGATGCATTCAGAGAATGTCTTGGCCTTTTTTACTATAACTTGACTTGGTGCACTACCTATTATGGACACTGTAGGTAATATATACTAGTCTCCCGTACAATAATTGTATGTGTGTCAGATATAGAGGTTGAGTCAGTTACCCTTCTATTGTTACACTGCCCATTGTACCACCCATGGTCTCTGGCACTCATAAACGAGATTGTCAGGAATTTTACTGGTCTTTCTGATCAAGAAATTACAATTTTCCTTCTGCAAGATCTAACTTGGGCAACTACTATAAAGGTTTCTAGCAATAGCTATGGCTTGCAGAAGTCCGTTGGTACCCTCTTTTAATTATTAATTTTTCAGGCTTGTTTTCTTCTGCATTTTAAATTTTATATTTTTCTTTCATTGGTCTGGAACCATAAATAAATAAGTCAAAGTGTTGTCGGGCTAAATGGCTGTGGTCCAATTTTCTGATATTCTGACGTTTTGACGGCATCTGCGGCCAGCATCTTCAAAAGCTAAGTGAACTGCTCAGTAGTGTAATTCTGCTGTTCGATCTGTCATTCAAACTACTCTCTAATTGGATCATTTCATGGGAGTCAAAGAAAGATGATTCCTGACTGGTTCTTCATCCAGATGAATTTTAAAATGATCTAACCTGAGGAAATTTGAAAGGAAACTGATTCCTGATTAGCCTGTCTTTGAGACAGACAATAGTTAGGTGTTTCTCCAGGTGAGGCTGCTGTAAATTCCCTTTGCTGGTGGTTAATTAAGGGCTGTTTGATATTGGTATAGTGTAAAGTCAGGATCCAGGCTTCTCAATGGCTTCTCTATGCAGTTGTATGTACAATAATAATTCGATGTGGTTGCCAGTACTTGTGTATGTCTTTAAATTGGATCTTGTGTCCTTTATATAGTAGTGCATATTCTGATTTGTCAAGCTGTTCTAGGCGGCAGTGCCTTTCATGTTCTTTTAATTGGGTATTAATACCGTGGTTTGTGGATCCAAGATAGATCTGGCAAAAACTGCAGGGGATGCAATAAACTCCCAATGAGGAGAGTGGATCTCTACTATCCGTAGGTGACCAGAATAATTTCTTGGACTTTCTTTGTTGGTTTATAAATGGTTATTAAGTTGTGCTTTTCCAATAATTTACTAATTCGGTCTGTAACTTTCTCAATATAAAGGAATATATTCCCACTGGGGGTGGCTTGTCCTTAGATTTGTATCCAGTGTTATTTTTATTGTTGGAGGACATTGCTTGCCTGATTCCCCTGGCAGAGTATCCATTAGCCCAGAGCTTTCCAAACTGTGTGTCGGGACACATTAGTGTGTCGGCTGCAGTGTCTGGGTGTGTTTCGGCTGCTGCCGCCTCCAAGCCCTTCCAGGATTCCACGCAGGTCCTAGTGCCTGCCTTGTGCCTTTCTGCCTCCAAACCTGCTGTGATTCTGCACAGGTCCTAGTGCCTGCCTTGTGCCCTGCTGTAAGAGTGTGTTGCGAAATGATGCATGTCTAAAAAGTGTGTCACCAACATGAAAAGTTTGGAAAGCTCTGCATTAGCCTGTAAAGCATTAGCAAGATGGCTCAGATCATCTGATAACGTGCCAGGCTCTTGGATACGTCTGGCACGGTCACTAGGCATTTTGATGGTGCTTGTCTTTTGGCGGGGATGATGGTTGGAATTTTTATGTAGATAGAGATCTGTGGTATATTGTATGCCCTACTTGATTTTCTCTCCAGCTGATCAGAACATCCAAAAATGCAAGTTGGCCATCTTTCTCCTCCTCCATCATAAATTGAATATTAGGATGGATGTTATTTAGATGCTCTAGAAATAGTTAAGGTAAAGGTTCCCCCCGCACAGTTGTGCAGTCGTGTCCGACTATAGGGGCCGGTGCTCATCTCCGTTTGTTAGCCGAAGAGCCAGTGTTGTCCAAAGACACTTCCACGGTCATGTGGCCAGCATGACGCGCGCGGAATGCTGTTACCATCCCACCAAAGTGGTCCCTATTCATCTACTTGCATTTGCATGCTTTCGAATTGCTAGGTTGGCAAGAGCTGGGCCGAGTGCGGGAGCTCACTCCGCACGCAGGGCTAGGGATTTGAACCTCCAAACTTGCGATCTTCCGATCGACAAGCCTGGCTTCTTAACAACTGAGCCACCATGCCCCTCCAGACAGAAATAGTTATCCCCTACTAATTATTTAGATTAGAAAACATAGTAATATCACAAAAGTTATTAATTGGGTTCATAATGACCTATGTAATCTGAACCTGAAAAGTGTAACTTTGACTTCTATGTATATCAAGGATTCAGCTCATTTCATAAAGAAACTTAATAAGCTCAACCTTGGGCAAGGTGACAGATTGATTAGATTTGATATGGTGTCCCTTTTCACCAAAATACCATTTAAAGAGACACAGTTATATATCAAAGAAATATTTCCTGAAGATGTTATTAATCTGTTCCATCACTGCCTCACTATGAATGGGAGAGGGAACAATACTCAGCTGAAGCAAAACCCCAAATCAGCAACTTAAGGAATCAAAAATCTTTGTCACAAATTTCCAGATAGTTTTTCTTGTATCTCTCTTCTTAGAATGCCCACAATCCTCTACAAAGTTACAGAGTGAACGCAGGACAGAAAAAGATGCTGGAGGCATCTGTCCAAAAGCAGTACTCTGTCCACAGTGGCCCACCAGATGCTTATGCGAAAACCTATAAAAAGGACATGAACACAATGACACTTTCCCACTCCTGTTCTCCTGCTACAGCTCTTCAGAGCCACTAGTTAGCTAAGGTGGGCAAGACCCATAACCCCTCCTATATTGGGGTACAATTAAGTGGAAAGTATACTAGTGTTGCTTTCATTCTGTGCATTTCAAGCTGGACCATGGTCCACCTAGTGTGATGTTACAGACTGACAGTGATGTTCCAGGGTTTCAGACAGGACTGAATCCAGGATCCACCATGTACAAAGCAGTGATTCTCCTGTTGAGCCATGGTCCCTTACTTCTCATCTGGTTATGCACGTCAAACATACAACTCATGTTGATTCCCACCCAGCTGTATAACCCAGAGGCCCATGCTGGTAAACATCTGGCTAATTACAGTTGTACTTTGTGCCATTCAAGTTAGTCACAGTTGCAGAATATTGTACTTAATGACCAGAGATAGATTGGAAGCCATCTACTTTTCATACTCTCTTATGTTTATTACTTTACTTTACTTTACTTTACCTTACTTTACTTTTTCTTTTTTTCTTTACTTTGTATTTCTATTTCTTTTTCTATTTTGAACTTTTAATATGTATTTTAAAATTTAATAAAACTTACAGGGAAAAAAAAGTTAGTCACATTTCAGCCTCATTGCTTTCCCCCACCCCAATTTTATATGCTTAGAATCATAGCTGCAAAGTTGGCTGCATGAATCTAGACAAAATGCTCTAATGCATCCTTCCGATGAGAACAAGTACTTTTACCCTGGATACACTGGATTTTCCCAATTGCAGTGCTATTGCAGAGAGGAACTTACACCATCCCTTGCCTGTTTAACCACAGCCCTTGGGCTATGTCACATATCTAGGAAGAAACAGCACCTACCATTTTCATGGAGATTCTTTTGAGTTCCTCTTACACACCTTCCCTTGTGTGGCTTCTTGTGCCAGCACTTCCTCTTAAAGTGCCTAGAAGCTGATTGCATCCTTTTCCTCTTGCCTTCTTCTCTGGACCGCCCTGCCACAACCACATGCAGTTAACTCCTTGGCAGCTATTGGCCTGAACATTTAAGCCCTGCTTTTCTCAGATTTGGGGATAAATCTGGCCACCTTGTGATCTACTTTAAACTTTAAGGCTGTTACAACAAATGATAGCCATAGTATGAACCTGAAAGCAGCAAGAGTACCTTTTCATGGGGCACACGTAAAGATGCTTATTTATAAAGCCGCCACTAAAATCCAGGAGAAGTCAGATGTTGCGGCAGATCCATGGGTCAAAATGGGAACATTTCAGCAGAATGACCAATAAATCGTAAGAGGCACTATTGTATGTGTTTTTCTGCCACCTTAATACTAAGTCCAGAGGTTGTCTGCTAAGTTTACAAGTGCCCAGTGCTGTGTGTTTTGCCAACTAATTAGCTTCATGAAAAAGCTACAACATCCTGTGCAAAAACGTTAAAACCCAAAGGGAAGATCAGCAACTGAAATCCAGCAGGCTTAATGGGTTTGGAAAAGGGTGGGGACTGGGGGACCATGCATGGCCTTTTTCAGAGTAATATTTTTATCACAGCCCTTTTCTTTCCTGTTTCACACATCCCTACAACTAAGTGCCCAGTTAATATGCTTGCTTACTTGTAAATGAATTTTGTTTTTCCCCACCAGGACCCTTGCATTCTTCATTGTTCCAGGACTTAAACATCAGCTACATCAAGGCATAGAGCCAGTCCTTAATATGCTACTAATTTTAGGCCCAGATCTAAATTAAACCTAAACAGTTCCATGCTGTGTTAAGGATGGTTGCGGACTTCAACAACTGCTGTATCAGAAAATATTCTGTTAAAAAAAATTAAGAGTGCAACAAAGTCACTTTGTTTTGGCTTGCTGGTCTTACTGGCTTGCATTTGCCACCTTGAATCTGTGCTTAATATTCTCATACTAAGATCTTTATCTGATTCCATACTATTTTACTAACCTTCCATTCTGTATTGTACAGTATTTGATTCCTATTTTTGTTACAGCTTACATATCGGGGCTGCATAAATTTGAATGACCCCTAGAGGACAGCAAAGACATAGAGAAAACTAGCCCTTCACTACCATCTTGTTGTCACTGAGATTTTTACCAGTTAGATCTGATCACTTGTACTTCTTTGCAAATTGTTGTGCTATTGTTGTGCTATTCCATAGGAAACAACAGTTGCCTTACCAATATACATTATGCATGCATATAAACACATACGCACAAACCATAAGATTAAAATGGAAACAAAATGCCTTGGAGGGAAATGCCAACAGTTCCTCTTGGGGATGGCTGATCCCATGAAGCCTCCCAGTACTCCATTTTTAACAATTTTATACTTGGATTCTATATTATGTATGTATTGTAATTTTATATTTATTTTTAATTATGTTTTACTGTGAACCGCCCAGGGTCCCCGATAGGGGAGATGGGCAGTAATATAAATTTAATAAATAATAATAATAATAATAATAATAATGATGATAAAATCAAATATAGTGTAAACCAAAGACGTTGCCAGAAAATCCCTCTGAGCCATATTGGTATTTATTTTATTTTATTTTATTTTTATTTTTATTTTTATTTATTTTATTTTATTTTATTTTATTTTATATTATTTTTATCCCACCTTAATTATTTTTTATAGATAACTCAAGGCAGTGAACATACCAAATACTCCTTCCTCCTCCTCTTTTCCCAACAAAAGCAACCCTGTGAGGTGAGTTGGGCTGAGAGAGAGTGACTGGCCCAAGGTCACCCAGCCGGCTTTCATGCCTAAGGCGGAACTAGAACTCACAGACTCCTGGTTTCTAGCCCAGCACCTTAACCACTAGACCAAACTGGCTCTCTAATTATTATTATAATCATTAACACTCTCTGGTATGAGTGTTAATGTTATGAATTTTTATCGTATGTTCAGCTGGTATGTCAGTCATCTTAGAACACAGTAGTGCCATACATTTGCAATTGCTCCTTCCATGGAAACTGTGTCTGGAGTAAGTCCTAAAAATTATTATTGCTTCTGGAAATGGGGTGAGATTGGAGATACACGAGTAACAGAATAATACTGGAACACAACCAAAATCTGGTGCAAACAACCGTGGAGCTAGTCCTGACTCTTCCCAATGTATTTTTTTCCTCCCTTGAAATGCTTTAGTTCTATAGGAAGCTCTTTGATTCCTCTGATTTTTCCCAGAGGCAGTGCTCACTTGAATTAAAACAAAACAACCAGACCCTCCCCCCCCTCCCCGGTTCCCAATATTCTCATCAGGTTTGAGTAGACAAAAGGAGGAAGTGACTTTTCAATCTACTTTCTAGAAGTATCTTTAGTAGGCTCTTTGACAGTTTGAGATCAAACACAAAGGACATGTAAGGAAGACAGAAATTCTCCACAAAGATTGTTTGTTTGGATTCAAAGCAAGAACAAAAAAAAACAGTTGATGCAAGATAGAGAATGAAAATAAACAGTTATCAATGGTGGGGACATTCAAATGGACTTGGGAAGTACAGTATACACTCAGTTGTTTCCAGGGGCATATTATATATGATGGGGAAACTAACTGTGATGCAATAAAAGTAAAATATTTTTTAAAGCTCAAGATTGGTATAGATGAAGGAGGACTTCCGGTGGGGACATGGCCGACTGAACAGCGGTGTCCATGGGCTCCGCAGACAGAACTGACAACACAGCGGTTTTTTTGGCTCAGGCAGGATTTTTCCTGAAGCCCTGGAGTATTTTCACGGACAAAGAAAATGCTTGGAATCATCCCATCTGTCCTCCAGAATGGCAACTTTCAGCTTGAGAATTGCAAACAGCGTTTGCGCCAATCGGGTAAGAGCCGCCAGGAGGCTGGGACGTCACCATTTCCAAGCCGC